>KZ505926.1:64699-136334 GCA_002844005.1 Limosa lapponica baueri
GCCAGAAAGAAATTCTTTACTGTGAGGGTGGTGAGGCACTGGAACAGGTTGCCCAGGGAAGTTGTGGATGCCCCATCCCTGGAAGTGTTTAAGGCCAGGCTGGATGGGGCTTTGAGCACCCTGGTCTAGTGGGAGGTGTCCCTGCCCATGGCAGGGGAGTTGGAACTCGATGATCCTTAAAGTCCCTTCCAACCTGAACCATTCTATGATTCTATGAAAGAGCAAAATGGCAAACAACTGTGGGGAGCGAAGAGTGGGCAGAGAGCAAGTGCCTGTTCTTTTTCTTCACCCTTCATAGTCCCTAATAGTTTGTGCAATTAAATAATTATTGATACTTTGACTGAAGCAGTAATGCTTAGAGCAACGGAACAATCAGGAGCTCCAAATTACATGTCCTCTTTTTGCATACTTTTTCATATATTTCATTTATTCGCTATTACAGTTCTGGCAGCAACCTGGTGACCTGAAAAATGTTGGAAACCTTTGCTCTTCAGAAAGTGCAATGGCAGCTGTGGTAAAAATACGGGATTCCCAGTTGTTTTGATTCCTCCACCTCAGACACTGCAACACTCTCCAGGGTATGAAATCAGGACTTCCTGTCGGCCCTGTGTCTCTTTTGTGGGCCCTGCAAGGATGTCTCAGGCAGAACCAGATGCCTATGTTTCCCCTGCAGTGTCCTTACTGTCATGATGGCAGACATCACACTCGGACCTAGGTGGAGAAGGCAGATAGGTGAGCCTCACCTTTGCAGATGATCTGTTTCAGGCATGTTTTTTCTTAGAAATACTGGAAATATTTTTGACTGCGTATATAGCAAACATTTTGAAAAAGGGATGGTAAAATACTGAGGGAGAGATGCTGTTGTTAACCCATAGTGACACAGATGATTAAACATTAAAAATTCAGTGTAAGACGTGATTTTTGAAGTGTTTTAGATGATTTTAGAAGTGATTTCATGATCCCACTCAGATCATTTCAGATCCAATCCAGGTCTGACCCTTGCGCCAATTTTCTTCAAAGATAACTTCAAAATAGTTCAAAACCTATCTTAACTCATAAAGAAATTAATAATTTATTATTAAATTCTAAGAAAATTCATTTGTACCTAAAAAGCATGTCTTGTGTTTCTGAGCCTGATCCATTGAATTTTGCATGGATAATAAGAATGATTGTTTTCCTTCCTTTCAGTACAAAGCTTGGTACATCCATAGGTATGGTAGGGCCTCAATTTATTCCCTTTAGACCAGTGACTATAAACTGGCAGTTGGAGTCTTATACAAACCATGAGGCAAAAAAGAGCAGTTTTTAATTGTTGATAGTGTAGAAACAAAGTTAACACAACTCTACCAGCAGCAAACATTTAAGCTTCTGTACAAATTTTGGGCAGACAGGTAAACACATATTTATGACTTCTCAGGTTGTTTCACTTTCTAAAACAGTAATTTGTGAAATGGAAAAATGCATTAATACAAGTCATCTCTCTGGATCATGTGCTAAAAGCCTCTTTAAACATGGAACTGACTCTTTTTTTACTTTACTCTTGTTGGGTTTTTCCTCTTCTTTTCTCTTTTCTTTCCTTTCCTTCCTCTACTGTCTTCTGAAAAATTGCAGAATTATCACCTATTGTCATCTGCATGTATGTTCATACTTGTTTGAATGTGAGTCAAACATCAGTCTGTCATTTAATTGAAGGGTATAAAGTTTATGTTGGGCTGTGTGCTGAGCAGCTACGTGTTATGCCTGTGGCCCTGAATCAGAAAAAAGGGGGCAACATTTCCAGTGAATGTGAAGCTTTTTTTCTGAAATAAGATTGATGATGAAGGGGAAAGTTAGTTCTCTTCACCTCCACAAAGCCATAAAAGTATGAAGAGTTTGTTTGCCTTGGTTTCTCTCTTTGAACTGGTTAGGAAAAGTTCTACGTTTTCAGCCACTGAGGAGTCAATGTACACTGCCAGAATTGCAGAAAGTTAAGAAGCCAATGTGTCAAAGGAAATTCCACAATTATAGTTATTCATAGACTCAAAAGCATGCATTTGAATTACTAGAAATATAATACTGGTCACCATGCAAGTATATTATCTTTCTTATCCTTTAATACCATCAAAGAAAATGGCCATAATGGTAATTTAAGTCTTATCACAATCCCAATTCTGTTTGCATTCTTTATTGTTATACTTGATAAAATGTAAATAAGTCACCCTGTGTTTTACCATAAACACTGAAATGATTTACTGTATCAGCAACTGAATGTACCTGCTCATATCTCTGAGGCCAGCCAATACAGAGATGGTCAGCTATAAAAGCTCATTACATTTTAAGAGCTCAGTTTCCCATAAATTCAGGCAGCATAATGCAAAATCCGGCTGGATTTTTGCTTTGGGTTGTGTTTAGGATCTTAGCTATAAAGAGTAATAAGGTTTTTCTTGCAGAACTGGCTGGGAGGGTTGTCCCTCTGTGGAGGAATAAAATTACTCCAATTCAGTGTCCTTCAGTGATCTGCTATCTGCTATCTTCAGTGATAGAGCTACCTAAAAAGAGACCCCCCCTCCCACATGGGTGCTGAGTTCTTCCACCCAAGACTTCAGAAAGCTTTCCAGAACAGTATTGATTAGCTTCTTGATGTTTGGAAAGACATATTACACGCCATTCTAGTTCACCTTCCCTGGCTGCTCCAAGACCACTGTCAGCAGAGGGCATTGCCCAGATGCCTGCCCAGACAGATGCAGCTGCCTGGAAACTAATAGGAGCAGCTGGAAATAAACTGCTAAGAACCTTGAACAACAGCCACCGATGCAAGCTGGGATTTCAGTGTCAGTAATGATCAACCCTGCATGTAACGGACTAGTCATGTTCTAAAGATAGGTGATATCATAAAGGACAAATAAGCTACTAAAAAGCACGCTTACACAAAATTTCCTGGTTTTCAAGTGGCAGGCACCCAACAATAGATTTAAATAAGTAAGTTTGTACCTTCCATGTATGAGCACAGCTATTTTATTACTTGGCAAGGTACTGAAACAATTGTGTTTGCTTATTTTGCTTTTACAATTATTTCCTAATTGCAAGCTATTACTGATGTATTTTAAGAACAATTTGTTTTGTCACTGGATGCTAACGGCAAGTAAAATACTTTGCTTAGAGAAAGTTAGAAATTGCTTTATTTCTCCTGCCTTGGGAATTACAGATGTTTCAGTGTTCTTCGTGCTTCCTTTGCAGACACTGGCCTTTAGCATTCGAATTATTTTAGCCCAAGGACCAAAAAAAAATACCAAAACCAATTTGCTTGGTTGCCAAATGTCAGTGCATCTTTGTTTTTGGGGAACAGCCTTGTTTTACAGGAGAAAAAAAAAATATTTAAAAATACCCTGGTACCAGTTAGGAACATATTAGTACAACACTAATTATAAACTGGAATGTGTCAGAATTAAATGAGTTATGATCTGGCAAGGACCTGCAAACTATAGTCAGATACTTAATAAAGTTTAGACATGCAGCTGTGAAGACTCCTGGATCCTTGCCACCTTTTATTAGAGTGGCGCCCAGCAACGCTGCTGTAGTTAAGGGTCTGTCAGCATTTCCATTATAAAAACCCATTTTTTTAGGGCTTTGTAACTTGCCCGTTTTAAATCACATCAAGCTGAAACTTGACATTAAAATTGTCAGGAATAATTTCTTTTAATACAAAAATGTTACTTACATTTTTGCTCTGTCTTTGTTTTAGATTCAGAGAGGTAAAGAAAATAAAGTAAGTGCATGTCATATTTTATTAGAAACTTATTTTTGTCATACTTCAAAAAAAAAACAAAGCAGGGCTTGAGTTTGAAAAATAAATATTTTTAGCCCCTTAGGGCTGAATTCTGCTCTTGGATTCCCACTGAGGCATAAGCAGAGAGTACAAAAGATGGCATTACAACCTAGTCTCTGAATCTTCTGTCTTGAATCTGACCTGCAATTTTATATGAACTAGCAAGACGGTTTGAATAAAACACCAGCTGATTATCACCATTGTGCATTGTGGTTTTTGTGTTTCTTTCTTTGTTTTGTTTACATTTGAGACTTTACAATAGAGTTTTCATTTCATTTCCTACTTCTTTTCTGTCAAAGCCTCAGGTAGTTCAGCGTAATGTGTATATACCCCCAGAGCAATGCAGCTTTTACACCACCTAAGCACCTGCCGTTCACCTGGTTACACACTTCAAAAAAGATTGCTTATCTGTCTGGCCTCCTTATTTCTACCTTCCTTCCTGAAATGAAAGCAAGGAAAATTATTTGGAAGGGTTAGTTTTTAACATCCTTACCCCTTGGTGCAATGTAATGCATATCACTACGAAAAACCTGCAGTTCTAGCCAGGCTTCCCCATCAGCTGAGGTCACATCTCATTTTTGCTCTGTATGTGCTGCGCAGATGGTCAGAGTGGAAATTAGCTGATGAGCTCTCTTAGGGATCCTTCACTTTTGCTCTGTGCTCTTCTGCTTTTTCCTTAACATATATGAAAAAAAAGAAAGAAAAAAAAAAGTTATTCAGACTGACATTTACCTCTTTTTTGTGGTGGTCACATAACAGGAAAAAATATAAGTTTTCAGTCTAGATGAGAGGAATTGAGGGAAGATGGTCTTGTAGCACTGCTGTATTTGATCAGAGGGACAAAGAGCAGCTTTGTCACCCATTAGAAACATTCCAGTAATTAGGGAAATTATCTTTCTGAGATACATAGGTAACAGACATCTGCATATGCTGTCAAGCCATCACCTGGTGTCCCCTTTCCAAGTCTTGCAAGCAACCGAAACAAATGAAACATAATGAAAGATACAATAAGCAGTGATGCCTACAGTTTTAGGTATTGGAAGTATGACATGTCCAGCGCACAGCCAGTTCAATGGTTGCAGCCCCAGCATAGCCAGGGTCCCTGTGCACCAAATCTAGATATTCTGGGCAACCTATGGTCAGAGCATGAAGGAAGCCCAGCTACTTGACCTGACATTCCCTGTAGATTTACCCTGATAACTTGCTCCCATTTATTTAGAGATGGTCTCTCATCGCTTTAGTTGCAGCTCTGGTTTGCTATCCAAAATTTGGCACATCTCTTAGTGCCTCTTGTTGCCGTTTCATCTGTATGCCATGTTTGATACCTGTTCCATGCCCTCCACCTTCATCTAAGCTAGAGCATGACTGTCTGTATCCTACCTGACAGTCAGATATATTGATCATAAGGGACCGAGTTTGACTGTTTTTAACACAGCAAATTCAAGGTCACATCAGTGGCCTTAGCAAAAGAGTAAGCTAATGAGTTTAGCCTGAGTTTGTGCTGGGCTAAAATGCATTCAGGATGGGTTACCACAGCTCAGCTGATGCGCAGTAACTGGTTAATCCACTTGATGATAGAGCATCTGAGAACTACCTTTGAAAATCCACTCTCAGGTAACCCCTCCCTCTCCTCCTGCCCCCCTATCTTTCCCAAATCCTCAGAGGGGTGAGAATGGTCTTTAATTCCTTCAAAGACATGTCAGGAACAGATCAATTGGCCATGAAACTCTGGCTTTCTAACAACCAAATAAAATCACCTGGACAGAATTAGTCCTGGAGCACTGCAGCACGTGCTGCGTGAGGTGTCACAGGCACTGCAGCAACAGTGGGGGTCTAATGCTGATGTCATGGTTTTGGTGAACCATTGTTCCCAGAAACTCCAATCAAGCCAAGGTCTCAGCCTCCGGATTCGTAAAGTCCCAGAACTTGGTACACCTGGTGTCTCATGGAGCAGTAAATTAGCACCCTTTAAGCAGACTGTAACTTCTGCACTTTGCTGTGTTGAGTTTCATTGACCACTGTCTCCTGATCATTTATTTCAAGTGTTACATTCTTATCCTTCAATTTACCCCTTTTTTTAAGGGGTTCATTTCCACCTTCCCCAGCCCAAACGGAACAGTTTATTGGCATTTTGGCTCAGGGAGCAAAATCAAAGGTGTGGGCTGAGCGCTGGGTTGTTTTACAAGCAGTCCCGGAGTACTTATCAGGCAACACTTGAAAATCAGCCAGGTTGTGTAGAATGGCCTAAAATACGAAACCATGAAGGTGACAGCTCAAGCCTCCAGATGCTGGCCGTGCCTCATGGAGTGCTCTGACAGCAGAGGCATAACAACACAACTACCTTACTGTGCTTGCTCTTGCTCGCTTCTTTCCCAGGAGGGAGGGCACTCTGACGGTGCCAAAATCACAGCAACAGCCACCCCAATTTTCAGGCCTTTAAAGTCCGGGGAAAGCGTCTCTTTGGCCTTTATACTGGTGTGTTCACTCTTTCTGCTCCAGCCAGAGGGGCATTTTCTTGTCAAGTTCAGAAGAAGCAGATTAAAAATTTTTTTGGCCTGCAAGAAAATAAGAACTTAGGCTGGCTTAAGCTGTAACAAAAGTGTCTTTATTTTTTCTGTATTCATAATTCAAAAAGTAGCTTAAAGTCTTAATATCCAAACATTTCTAGCCCCTGAAAAGCTGCTGATAGGAGAATGCTAGAGCAAATTATTGGAGCGAGAGTGTTCTTAAAACTGTAATGCTGATTGACCAGGTCAGTGGGACCAGTTGTGGAGGAAAAGTATTTTGTTGTTGCCTTGGCAGTTGGCCTCCTGGGATCCTTCTCTCAGAGCCCGTCTGCTTTGCTCTTTGCTCGGTAGTAGCACAAAGCCAGGGCACAGGAGATGCGCAGCCTCAGGTGGGAGCCAAACATATCCTAGGACCCATGAAGGCAGGCAGCTCCCCAAGGAGGCTCCAGCGGTCTCCAAAAGGCAAAACCACGAAAGACAAAAGTTTGATGTCACTAGAGGGCCCATAGGTGCTGGCTGAAGAGGGCTGGCTGGGCTCACTCAGGGAGCAGGGCAGCAGCAGGCATCGGCAGGGGTTGCGGTGCCTGAGGCAGCTCCTGTACAGCTGGGGGTGATGGGCACCCGTACCCTCCCACTCACCTCCAAGCACTGGAGGACACAGTTACTTTCTCGCACACACTGCTTCATGTTTCAGGGTGATGGAAAACAGAAGCAGAAGAGTAATGGCAGCAAGAATTGTGCTGTTGGGAGCCCAGGAACTGGAGTTTGAAGTGTGTACCCCTGCTTCCTACTTACCTTCTTAGTGATGTTCCTCCAGATTTTGGGACAAATGGTTCCTAAACTACCTTAACTGACACTACATAAAGATTTCATTTAATAACTGCTTTATCATGTGGTGATGGCTTTAAGATACTAAGAAACGGTATTATACCTATTATTTAACTGTGCAAAGAGCTGTATAGCACAATTTTAAGAATCTTTTTTTTTTTTCATATCAAATAATGGTCTTGTTAAATTTTAAGGAGGCTGTTTGCAGCCATACCTTTCATGTTGCTCGAGTCATACATTTTCAAATAACTATGTGAGATATTTTGCTATTACCCTGTTCAGAGCTGCTGCAAAAATTGACTCTCACTAGTGCAGTGCCAATTCTGTGGTTCCTCTGTGTGAGATATGATGAAATTAAATGCAGAGAATACCTGCTATGGAGGAAACCAGAACCTGGGTCAGACAGCATCAGGGGACTTGCCAACAGCTATATTCCAGATCACTGCATGCAACACCAAGCTGCAAAGACAAGTCAAGTGCCCACAGAATAATTTCCACTAATGTCAACCGGGAGCAGTCTTTGTGTATGCAGCCAGTCAGTAGATGGAGTATAAAAGTCAGCCTCACAGAAAGAAATAAGCACAGGAAGGGCCATACTGAGGCAGCCTAAAATCCACCCTACAAAATAATGGAAGAGAAACAAATTCTGATGTCCTGAGAAGGTCCAAAGCACAGAGTGACACAGAGACAGTTATTAGGAAATACTACGTTTAAGGGGCTGTACACACAGGTTCATTACTCAACACGGAAAACCCAGTAAACTGCAGAAAAGCGGCCTCTCCATGAACTGTAACTGTTGTCATTAGTATAATGGGAAACATTTAACTACCATGAATAGCTAATATTTGTTTTAAATTAACATGTCCAGCTTCATCTGCTATGCAAAGGCATTAGCTTAGCTATATAGAACCATAAGGAAGTGTGCAAATAAGAAAGCTTAGCACTGCTTAACTCCTGCACAATGAACAGATGAAAAAAGAAATTCCCCAGGTCACATCAGTGTCTGGGAAATTAATGGCAATGGAATGAAGAATGAAAAAAAGTTGGCAAAGCTGTAAAATCCTGACACCTTGAACTACTATGAGTAACCAGCCTGAGCCTATAGAAAACAAACAAGTTGCTGAGGTCAGTTCTGGTAACATTTTCTAGGACTCTATCCTATATTTATGCTCACCTTGGAAAAGGTGAGATGCAGTAATCAGGAGAACTGATCTATTACAGATCATCAGTGATTCCAGCATTTTGGTCTTTCATGGTCTGATGAAGCTTTAATAAGAGACAGCTTTGTCTCTGCTGCGCAAAATCTTCCCAGGGAAGCAAACAAACAACTCCAGAGAGACCCAATTCATATTTACATCGGGGCCCATTTAAACAGCCCGATTAATGCAAAGAGAGTTAAATAGAAATGAGTGTCACTAGAGCCCTGTAACTATTCACCCATTCTCTTTTGCTGCGTCATGCTGAGTGTCTGTAATAGCAGAACAACTAGGTGGGAGATGCCAAGGAGTCAGCCTGGCTTCTCCCATTTAAGGACACTGCACTCAGCACTCTGGGCTCAGTTGTGATTCCTACTTGCAGCTCTCTACACCACTCTGGTGGCTTAGAGGGACTTTGCCCTTCAATGCTGCCAGCATGTCTTAAATGCCTCACTGCACCATTGACCCTTGGCTGCTAGAGCGGCCCTGAGCAACTCAGGGTTGCTGTCTTCTCCAAGCGTCTGAACATCTTCATCTGGAGCTGGAAGGGCTCAGCTGTGTTTAAGAGGACCTCAGTGTTGCAAGACTGAGCTCATTTGTGTGCTGTTTCTAACTGCCATGTAGGTCTGCAGAAAGAGAAACAACAATGTCCCATTCTCGGATGGATCCCATTTAAGGGAAGAATTCAGACTTGTGAGAACAACCACAGCTCGGACATGTGGCTGATTGAAATACAGCCATTTTCCATTAGGGGAGGCTGGAACTACAAATGATGAACATGTTTGTTTTTCATTTCATAGATACTTTATTAGGGATTTAATTTGACTACAGTACATGCTTAGGGCAGACTGTAGATTTGAAGAATTTTTGTTGTTGATTTTTTTAGTGTTCACAAATTAAGTGAGTGGCTGATTTCTGCCCCAGTTCAGTAGAAGCAGAGCAGTAGATCCATCAGTGTGCTGACCCTCTGCTTTCACCTCCTCTGCCCTATCCTAGGGATGGGATACGGCTACAACAAGAGAACAGCTACAAGAAAAAGACTCCATATTCTTGAGTTTTGAGAAAACTCACTGCCATAAGAGCTGATGCTCATCACTAACAAGTGAGAGTGCGCACATCACTAACATCTCCCTTTTCCAGTAGTTACTACCATGCTTTCCAGGAAGCACAAGGAAGTCTGATGGGAGCCAGAGACTCTGGCAGAGGCATTTGAAAGGTACAATGGGAACCACTCAGTAATGTGACCAGCTCTACCTGCCTTGGCCAAAGCTTCTTGAGAGTGCAGCTGGAACATTTGGAGGCTTAATAAGCATTTCATCAGCTTCTCAAACCATTTGGGGGTTTTGGCTTTCTTTTTACAGCTTGCAAGTCTAAGTGATGTATCTAGCAAAAGTACATTGTTATCTGTCCAAAACTCAGGGCAGATATATGAAGAAACAGAAGGTGGCTACCTGATCCTCTTGTTGCGCAGTAGTCCTCGTAGGCCTGAGCTGCCTCACCTTCTAGATTGTGAATGGCTGTACCAAATTGCTGTGATGGCTGAGGTAACCCTACTGAAACAAACCTCATTTAACAAGAAATAAGAAGGCGGTAATGAAAAGTAAAAGGCCCTTAGATGTATCTGCTGCAACATATGCCCCTGGCAAGCTGCCTGTTACACGATGTTTGTGGAGGGAAGCATTATTCTCTAAAACTTGAGAATGTGAACATTGTTGCCATCCACAGCTGCACAGAAAAGGCAATTGATATTTTTTTCCCTTGTCTGAACATGGGAATAGTTTTGCCTGCTTTTGCTGAATGGATGTGGGCTGTTCCATTCACAGAGCTTGCATGGAACATCAATAAACAATGTCAGAAATATAATCTGGTTCTGGACAATAATAAGCAAAAAGTCGGAAAGGAAGTGGGGATGCCTGCTTATCTACTGTAATCCTGCTTGTGAAAACAGAGCCAAATATTGTTGGGAAATTTGTGCTCTTGCATTTGCAGGCCAGAGTTCTGGGCAAAGTCTCATTAGGCAGAATTTGTTGATCCATTTTAGCTGCCAAGTAACAGATTGTGTTTTAAGGACATTTTTGTTCATATTGACCTCTCCTGTGATGGTATGTTATGCCCTTCAAAATGTCATGCCAATAAATTGTATGAGATCTGATCTGGTAACAGTCTGATTTATTTTTTTTTATTTTGAGAAGGCTAAAAGTAGGTAAAATATGAACAACTAAGACCTAACATTGCCATCCACAAAATAAAATTCAGATGAATGCTACAAAACGCAGGTGAACTTTAGAACAGTATACAGGGGAGCTGTAAACTACAGACTGTCTTCAGTCATCTGAAATAGTGCCACAGAAGTTGACTCAGTAAGGACTAAGTAAAATCCAAAAAGATAAATTAGGGAAAACTCTGTAAGAGTTTCTCCTTTAACCAGGTCTAGAAATCTCCTCCAACTGTGTCAAGTAGAGCTTGATCCAGAAGGCAAGATATGTCCTTAGACATTGAGAATAATAAGGAGCTTTTTCTGTATGTTTAAATATCTCACCTTCTATATCTGCAATATTGATAGGCTTCAGCAGGAGTTTGTGGGTGCTCAGCAGGTGCTCAGCTTTCAGGCTTTTGCCTTGTGTGTTTAATTATAAAAGCAGTGGAAGAGTTTTGTATATAGAAACAGCAGGTCATTCATATTAGAATAACTTAGACCTAAAGATGTCTTAGTATAACTGACAGCTGGGACACAATAGCTCTACCTCAGGCAGCTGACGTGAAAGGGCTTTGTTATTGAACAGCATCCTGACACCAGTTGGGGGAAAAGAAGAGAATTAGCTTGCCACAAAATGGTGTAAACATCGAAATAAATGCAATGCAAATAATAAGGAAATCTGGGAAACCTGCCAATATAATGCTGGTCAAATTGGTGAGTAAGAACAGAGTTAATCCTTAGGACACTCTTCAGTGTCCAGAATTAGTTTGAATCTATGAAGCCCTGAAATATTCATTGTTTCTGCTAACGCTGTTTATGGAATGATTACCTAGAGTCCCCGTAATTCACTAACACATTTACTTGTTATATGTTTTTATTACACTCCCCGGCAGATGTTGCTGTTTCCAATTAGAGATGTAACTCCTACCACTGGCTGTTAATAACTATTTTGCCCTGAGACATATCTTATTTGCTAACTGAAAAAGGCAGGTTAATGGTGTCTGCACTATAGTATATTATTAGAAGTGAGTTTGTGAAGTAAACTCCCAGTGACTCTAATCTCAGGAATGCTGACTCCTCCTGAGGTCAGTAATTGGGTATTTTGGAATTTGCCATAGCAGCAGGCCTAAGCCTGTCTTCAGCCCCCTTTGAAATTCGGACCCTGAGGTCAGCAAAATAATTGGTTCATTTGAACAGAAAATCAGAAAAGTGAAGGGTCCACTTTTCCCCTACTGTCTAACTTCTAATTCATCAAACAGATTTTGAGATGTTCCTCTCTCTTTTAGGTAGCACAACAAAGTCAGTCACTGTCCAGCTTCATTTCCACAGAGTTCCTTGCCATTTTGCACTCCCTGCCTGAAGCTCTTGAGTCTTTGGTTTGTCATGAATCCCAGACAGCTAGTGGAGCAAGGCAGGGTTACTCTCTATGTACACTAGAAATACTTTTTGTTTTCACTGTTTGACCATCACTACAACACGAGATCTACTTCAGTCTTTTTTTTCCCAGTTTTCATCCAGTTTGTATACTCAAAAGTTCTTCCTATTGCTCTCAAAGTGGAGCTCTTACTGCCTCAAGCGTTTGCTTTTGAACCACGCTATTGCTAAGGTCTCAAGATTTTTGTTATGAAGGAATTCAACCATAATTATTGATCAGTAGTCATCCTATTTCTCCAAGCAGAACTCCAGTTCTTTGACATCTGTTACCAAGTAACAGGATTGATGATGTCAACAAAATAGTAGAACAAGGCCAGGATAAGTGAAGACTTGAGTGTATCCTTCACTAACAAAAACACTAAACAGTGTTGAGGTTGCTTTGAACAACGCAACCTAAGTGAGCCATAATCATCCTATACCTCAAATGTAAACAAAAAGAGAACATGCAGGATAAACACTGAAGAGTGAGAAAAACACGGTAGGTTGGCTACTATTTCTGCAAAACTAAAAATATACAATCTTCCCATCAGTAATTCAATACACATGGTTGCTTTACAGTTTCAAACATGTAGCAATTGAATAAAAAGCACTGAATATGAGTGATCCCTTCCAGAGGTCTGCCAAGGAAGAAAAGTGCTACATTGGATCTAGGTAGTGTTATTATTACCAGCACTCTAGAGTAGAGATAGTCCTAATATGGCTCATTTTAAAAGTAGATGCCAGATCAGGTTCCCATCAACAGCCAGGCTGTGCTTGAAAAGGGTTGGAAAATGTCAAGAATGAGTTTAGGGTCCTTGATCCTGAAGGTCAGCCTAGTACTGCCTTGATGTGAGTTAAACCAGAACACTAGTTTATGCAACTTGTTTGGACTAATGTTAATAAAGCAATAATAATAATAATAATAATAATAATATTTTATGCTTTTAGGGACAAATTTTGAAATTCTGGCTTGATTTTTGGTCAGATCTGCTTGAGAAAAAATCTTTATTCATGTTTTCTGCACCTTAGTTATTTTCACTTTTTCCCCCCCTTTTTTTTCTTTTTTGCCTTAAGGTGGTTTTCATTACTAATGTCATCTTTGTAAACTATAAATGCTTCCCTGCTGAAAGGAATGAAAAACGGTTTTGCAAGTGGGAATGCCACGAGCAGGGACAGACACTGGAATTTTTCCCATATTTTTCTCATTTGCCATTGTTTTTTGTTTGTTTTTTTCCTGTGTTACTTATGACTTAAACTTTCATTTTCCAAGAAGTTCTGAAAAATTTTATTCCTGCCAGATTCTGTTCTGGTCAACAACAGAGTCTGAATAAAGATTGAGGATGCTCTGCAGTCTTCACCACCCACATTTTATATGCTTTGTGATGATGACAATGTCTATTTTGAATTGTTAGGCACCTCAAATTATACAGAATGTAAGGCTAAAGTTATAGAGTCTTTGCATACTTTTTAGGTCAGTTTAGCAAGGATATTAAAAACCAGCCTGTTCCTAAAAACAATTATGTTCTTCCAAGCATTACTACTAAAAAAGAAAGGTATTACAATGCATCCGTAATACCAATTGTTTTCTTTGTCACTAAGATTCCTGGCTCTCCATACTCTACTGTGCATTTCTTCTTTGAAGCCTGGTAGTTCAATCAAAAAAAGGAGCCAGACTGTGGCTCTATGAAGAAGAAAGCAACGCCACAGCAGGTGGGGTTTTCACAGGAATGCCTATAAAATCCTCACTACTGAAAGCAACAACAGGATACCCAAATTGCCCAGCGCTGGAGATTTGTTATGGCAATCAGCTTTCTGTCAATACAACAGGGAATCGGCTACATAACAGAAAGAAAAATCCAGAGGATCTTTGCTAGGCACCAGACTTCCAATCTACTGTTTCTACCACAGTAGTACCTGTGGGTTCTGACTCTGAAACTCAACTGCACCTGGCACAATTTGGGGGGCTGGGGACGAGGGTGCTGTTACAACACACTGCTCCCACGCCAGTACAGCGACCAGGCTGGCTCACGCCACACAGATTAACTGGAGGCTGATCGATTTTATGCTGGCTGACAGTTTTCCAAGGGGTTGCTTTGACAGCCTGGGATTGCTAAGGAAGAATAGACCTTGAAAATGCCCACCTCTCTCAGACAAGTTCCCACTGTGGGTAACTGGATAGGGCTTCGTATGGTGACAGTACCATGGATGGATCAAATTCTGGGGTCAGAGCTAGTGGTTTTCTGCTGCTTTTTGTGCCTTGGGAGCTGCATAAATCAGCCAAAGGGGAGGCAGGATCTGTCTCATGGGAGGAGTGACCACTGCAGATGGTCTGGGGAAAAGATGACTTCTACGCTTGGGGTGTGCCAAAGCTTTTGACATAAAAAGTGAAAAGCAAACAGGAATGTATCCAGACGTGCTGCATGATATTGGTTACCATCATTCCTGACTCCTGCAGTGTTAATGATTTCATGGACAGTTTTTTTTCTGTCTGGCAATCTTTGCCTTGGCTCCTTTTTGGAAAGAAATCCTTTGTTCTTAACTCCTCTGTTTCTGTGTTGGTTTGACTAAGATTTCTGTGGGAAAGTCTTAGATTTTCTTTTATTTCACTGGCAATGTTTCACCTTTTCCCCAGCCCCCGCCTCATTTTTTTGGACAGATTTCATTTCCCAAACAGATGTCTCTCGTTTCTGAAAGGAACATCCACATACTCAAGATTTCTTTCTTTTTCTGTATTTTTCACTCTTTTTCTCTCTCTCTTTCTTTCTAATCTATGTCTCTGTGAAAGTTTCACAGCTCTTTTCTGAAAAACCACTTTGTGAATTATGATTTATAATACCTTCTCTACCACTCCATGCCTGCAAACACACACACCAGAGACCCTGAAGGCTGGATTTGCATGTGACAGGGTAATAACAGAGCTTCTACATAATCATCTGCATAGGAAATTAGGGCACATATACATACAGATGCCCAGCAACAGGTGTATAGGCATATTCCTTACATCCAGGGCCTGAGACTTTGGATCATTCCAGCGAGAGGCTGGCAAGCTGCAGGGTCCTGCTACTGCTTGGGAAGCAGATGGCACAAGCTAAACAACTGTACTTATGAGGAACATGGCTTCAGCATTTGGTACAGCCCAACCTTCAAGCTTCCCTACGTATGCACATGATGGGCCAAACTGTACAGGCAGAAAGAATTCAATTCTTGTCATCGGATGTACAGGTATAGATCACTGACAGTCTATACACAAAGTACTTAGCAGCCCATTTTTTAACCCCCAACCACTTAGCAGCTGTGCTCAAGAGAATGACTCCCTGTGACAGACAGGCAGGGATGTAAAAGCCCATATTTTGAGATATTCAAATGTTTTTTTAGTCAGATCAATTCCAGGTCAGATTTTCAAAGTTGAACTTTGAGAACTGATCTCCTCTTCAGTACCCGTCCTTGATGTCAATGGGTCTTGGGTTTCCTGATCAGTGCTAGGTGCCTAATTAACACTGAGGATCTGTGAAATAGGACCATAACGCAGACCTTGCATAAACAGTTATCAAGGTCTTGGTTATGCTCGTATTTTGCATATGCCCCAGGAGAGCTGAGGCCTGGACTCCTACACAGGAGCAGGGGTAGCAGAGGCACTTCTAGTCAGGCCTCCCCAAGACTAAGGAAGTTGTACAAACATGTTCTTGGCACTCAACTCATTAACAAATGAAGGCAACAGTATCTTTGAATGCTCCTGGGCTCTCCAGAGCCTCTCAGCCCGGCTGGGGTGGCAAAGGCATAAGCAGTGCTCCTTGGCTGGGAGCTCTGTGTTAGGCATGGCAAGGAGGACTCCTGTCCACCTCAAAGATTGTAACCTGGGTAAACATTTGCCAAAAGCCATCCACATCCTTCCTTCTAACCTGTAGGTGCCACTGGCAAACTTGAGGTTGGTCAGTTTGGGCCAGATATCCTCTCACGGAATCATGGAATCACAGAATCACAGAATCATTGCAGTTGGAAGGGACCTTCTAGAGATGATCTAGTTCAACTCCCCTGCCAAAGCAGATTGCCCAGAGCACATTACTCAGGACTGCATCAAGGCGGGTCTTGAAAATTTCCAGAGACGGGGACTCCACGACCTCCCTGGGCAGCCTGTACCAGGGCTCTGTCTCCCTCACAGTAAAGTTCTTCCTCACATTTGAGTGGAACTTCCTATGTTCCAGCTTGTGCCCGTTGCCCCTCGTCCTGTCACTGGGAACCACTGAAAAGAGTCCGGCTCCATCCTCCCTCAAACCGCCCCTTAGATACTTATAAGCATTAATATGGTCTCCCCTCAGCCTTCTCTTCTCCAGGCTAAAGAGTCCCAGCTCTCTCAACCTTTCTTCATAAGGGAGATACTCCAATCCCTTAATCATCTTTGTTGCCCTTGTAGGCTCTCCTTGTAGACTCATATGCATCTACACAGTGCCACAGAGATAAAGACACGTTCTGTCTGTATGGGGTTTGTAGTAACCTGAATGTACTGTGGGAAGAATCCTTCGACTACGACATGTTCTGATTCTGGTTCTCAAGTTATTTCTGAGCTACTGAATTCATGGCAGGTCTAAAGAGAAGAGTCACGTGTCCACCACTGAGAAAAAACAGTTCCATATGTCCTACACATCCTCTCATTCTGTGCCCGGCTTCCCACAGGCAGCAACACCTTGGGATGTCAAGGGAAGAGGGAAGGAAAAACAGAAATCTGCTTTCATTTAAACCTGCTTAGAAGGGAGGATACATTTAGGTGACCTATTCTGAAGCTGTTTAAGTCCATTCCATGATATTGACTGCACAGCTCATGTAGAAAGCAGCTGTCAACTTTACTTACTTTTTTTCTTTTTTTCTCCCCTCATCAAATCTTTTCATAATCTGTAGCCAGCGTGCAAGGATGGCACCTTGAACTTTTTTCAAGGTTTTTCCTATGCATATTGAAACCAGCTGCTTGCCTCTGCCTAAGGAGCAGAGCAAAGCCTGCCCAGCAAATAGGAAAAGCAAGCAACAAAATCTCTATGACCTGATAGCTGGAGTGAGAGCGTACATTTATAGTAGTAATAATCTCATGTTTGGTGCCATTTTTTCTCCAATCAGATGCATGTTCTGTTGCAATGTAAAGGCACACAGTAAAAATTAAGAGGTACTCTGTGCAGTCTATTGCAAGAGCAAATAAAAGAATCAGTCTCTCGTCTTAGTCCTAGCATCTGTTTCCCTGTCTTTCCTCATGGGAGTCAAAATGTCAGCACAATGTCAGCACAACTGTGTAACGGAGTGATACAGTTATGCAGTAAGGGGAGGAAAGCAGTATGTCGCTTCTTCAATTTTATGCAGTCTGCCAGCCCGTGCCAAGGTGCGCTGGAAAGGCCCAAGAAAACAAACAGAGTTCAGCACATTGCAGGACTAGGCCACAACTCGCCGTGCAATCGTAGCTCTATAAGCACTTTTTGACTCTTTCTGAGACACTTTAGATTAACTAAACTCCCATTCTCACCGGTACTATTTGGTAAAATCAGGCTGCAATACTTTTGACAGATTTTCATCAGCTCTCTACAAACACAAAAAGATGAGCAAAGTGGCCTTGTATTGGTGGTAGAGCATTTTCATAGACAGAATCAATATTTTTTTATATAAATGAGGCTTTCTTTATTCTATCAGTAGAAGAACGATCAGGGCCATAAAGGCATACATGTAAGATGGAAAACGAGTGTGCAATTTGCTTCAAGTCAGGCATTGATCCCCCAGCTAGTTTATCACCATGGAACTGTGGGACTCAGTTCTCTGTACAGCTGGAGAGCATGAACATTATACACCAGGGAAAGTTTGGATTGACCCTAAGTAATCCTTAAACTTTGTATAGCTTCACATGAATGGAATTGGCTATATGTGTGTAATTGCAAAAGAAAAAATAATTGGCAAAAAAGTCAGTCAAAATGAGATATTTCAGTTCATTGGATTCGTTGGCTTATAGAAAGAAGGACATGTTCCTGGAAACAAGGAGTCACTCTGATTCTCTGTTGTTCATGACTTGGAAATGCCTTTTGAAATACTGGGTACAGCCCAATCTGCTGAGCTTTCATGTGTCTAATGTATGAGTCCACATCTTTTTTCAGTACATGAGGGACTCATAATGTTGTACGTTAGCATGTACAACAGCTTTCACAAGTCCTGTAGAAAAAAAGAAGAAATACATGTTTTTGTAAATGCATTCCTTATCCTTTTCTTTTTCAGAAGAAAAATATAGAGAGAGAGTTTGTGTCAGCTGTACTCAGGTGGTGATCACTAAAATGGATTTCTGTCCCAAAAAAAGTTCTGGACATCTTCTTCATGCTGGCTAAGAGTACTGCAGCTGTAGATCCTCTGAGGAAAAAAATCAGGGTGGGTCCTGAGGGTTGGAATGATGCATGCAATGGAAGGAACAGCGTCCAAAAATATATTTATCAGAAAAAGGGAAAACAGAAATATAGGAAGACAGGAAGAATGTCCAATTGGACCAGCACTGTCAGTGGGGACTCTGCTGGTCTAACATACAACAGAGCTGTAGGCACAAGGCTCTCTGTTCATTTTCATTTGGAAAAGAAAAGATGCTCGTTGCCAGGATCATCAGAGATTGTTATTCTTCATTAAAGCCATGAGACCTTGGAAAAACCCGCCTAGCTCATTTTTTAAAAACAAAAACAAATAAGCCCTGCAAGTGCCTAGAGTGAGGATAAGGTTACTTATTGTTGCTTAAAAATCCATTTGGTGCCACATCAAAGCAACAGTAGGCATATTTTAAAGTGACAGGTCTATAAAATATTGTTCTTGCTCCCACCTGCCCCTGAACTCTTGCCACTCCAAAAGAAGCATTCTCCGTTGGTCCCCAATTAGTAAGCTGGAGTATTTAAAATTCAAACAAGGACCTTCTTCTCCCTCTCATACTCATTAGCTCACTCCAGTCCTCCTTAGTCAAGGGATTTTCTAAAGAGTCCATTTAGGAGTGCTAATAATAGTAATTAGAGGTCGAGAAACCATCTTGAAACTTGACCCAAATTTTCACCCAAAACTTGAAATGAACACAAACCCTTTCCGAGTTTTGAAGGAGCTGGGAACTCCTTCAAAGACGAAGTTCGTGACTTGGAAATTTTCTTTTTAAAATGTTGTTTCATTCCTGCATACCAAGCCCTTGAAAAATTATCTAAGCAGAAAGGCTGCTTTTTAGGAATCTTCTAGAAGCATTTGTTGTGCTGTTCTTTTGCGCCTGCTCAAAATGAATGCAGTATTACTGAGCCCATTGTAAACTGTGGGTCTCTTTTCTCCCTCATTCGCATTTATTCTATGCCAATGGGATGATATTAAATTGCCTCCTGCACCTCCCAGGAGCCCAAGCTTTCTTTACACTACCTTTTTCATGTGACAGATTCCAGGCTACCCCGGCCTCCCGTGGGTAGCTACAGCAGCCCAGTAGCTGCTCTGATATACAGCTTTTTCATACAGCTCAGTGTGTTCCAGCCTGTAGCTCAAAACAGTTAAAGCAGTGAGTGGCCCAGCCATTCCTCTTTCTTTGATGATAGGACATTCAGCTGTACATCACATTAGTGCTCAGCTACGGTGGCTACTGCAGCCTCCATACACGAGACAGATGCAAAAAAGCCGTATGAGGCTAAATTCTGGTTCACTGGTTCCAGTGGAAGTTACTCCTGGATCCTGGGGCAAATTAAAAAGCAGTAAGGTCCAATAATTCTAGTGATGGCTTTGCATCATCCACATCCATCTTTCTCATTTGTCTGTCTCCAAGTGAACATGGCATTTGCAGAAAGAGAGAAGAATCAAACCTGAACTGGGCAACACATAATCATTTCAGTACTCAAAAAAAAGTTTGAGCCTTCTGTAACTGAATTAATGTGAGAGTAATTTAGATCTTGAACTACACACTGACCTTTTGCAAATATTATTAACCTTTTTTAGCTATAATGCAAGCACTGGGTTTCATTATGACCTTGTACTGCCTTAATAGTTTGTCTTATAAATCTTATTTTATAGCTGTTCCTTAAAGCTTCTAGAAATGTATTATATATTTTCAATTCTGGCAGATTACTCTGGAACAAAAGGATTCTATATCTTGCAAAGGACTTTTAAAGTCATTGGCAAGTTTTCCCTTGTAATTTGGATAAAATAAGAACAGTTTTGAACCTTCAGCTGCAGTTCAAACCTGAACCAAAGTTTCTGTGAGATTCATAACATCTTGAACAACTTTATATGTGGTTCATTATCAGAAGCAGACCTGGTCCAAAATTGGAATTTCTTACTGCAGGGATATGTTAATATTTGGTTTTGTCCTGAACTGAAACAAAATGTCAAAATGGCAAAACAATGTACAAAATGAAAAGTGGAGAAAAAATTGGTTCAGAAATATCAAAACATTTCATTTTGAAAATGTCAAAAAAATTGTTCTGGGAATGTCTAAATGTTTCATTTAAGAATTTTCCATCCAGATGGAACATTTCAGCATTCTTAAACTCAAATATTTCATATCTCACTGGGTTTACTCTTTGTATCAAAGCTGAATTATCAAATATGATCACTTTACTGGCTAGACAGAAAGCTGTTGCTTCTAAACGGTGCATGAACTATGTTCTGTTTTAAAAAGATCCTGTTTATACTCAGATTATGTTAACATATTTTCTTTCAATATTTAATCACAAAAGGTTTCTGTTATGTAGATTCTCAGATAAGGTGTGCCTCCCACTAAAAAAGAGAAGACAAACTTCAGTTTGTCATAAACTATGTGAAAACTCAAAAAATGTAGCTGTAGCTAGTTTTTGTTTACTAACGCATGCTATCTAAGAAGGGCTGAGATTCCAGCATGTCAGTGATTAAAGCTGGTGAAAGGTTAGAACAAGGATAGAAGAAGCTTTACAGAGAACAATCCATGTTTTATACAGGTTTTACAAAGCATTTCTGAAAAAGTTATTCTTCAAAGCATAAAATATATGCAGATGTATACTGTATTAACTCCCCCGGCCTTTCCTCTTCTCAGTTCCCTTGCTGCTCTAAAACAGCTTTTGTGATGGGGTCAGATTACATTAAATTGTATTTATATTTCTGTAGTACTGGACCACGCTTGCATAAGTATTCTTTGAAGACAATGCTTTTTTCTCAGAGACCATAACAGGATATTGACTTGAAGATCTTTTTTGGACAATGGCCCTTTTACTAAAAGTCCCTTTTCATTAAAAATTTTAATGTCTATAAAAATCGTTTAAGTAAGGCAATTTTTAATTACTGAGCAAGTTTTAATTTGTCTAATATCCCTTGTACAGTCAATATGAGCACTGCCTTCCTTAGAACCAGATATTAGTGCTTTAAGTAATAAAGTCCTAACTTGCTGCCAGATTCATATTATTCCTCTAGCTTTTAGAGAGAAAGAAAAAGAAATAGAGATTTGATTGTTTGTTCTCTCTATGTGAGATCATTGCAACAAACATACTTGAAATCTTCTAAATCACTAAAATCACTAAATCACTAAAACCAATAGCAGTGTTGGAGTTTGTGAGGCCACATACCAGCAAAAGTAATGAAAATATTCTGTCTAAACAAAAATCTCAACAAAAATTATTCATGGAAGATGACAGTAAATACATACTTTCCCTGCCATCTTGAAGAACTGTTCTACAAAGACAGACAGGAAGGTTGGTTAATGCAATTTTTACGCAATACTCAAGAAAATCTGAGTGTTAGAAAGCCACTGCTGGTCTCCCACAATTGATTTTCCCCTCAGTCATATTGCTGCAAATCAAGAGCTGTTCCACTGAACTCAACAACAGCATAAAATCAGGACAAGGTGAATCAGGCTGTGGGTAACCCATGCTTTGCAGTAAACAGAGTTCACAGCTTTATAACCAGTTTGTAAGATTTATTAGACTTTAAGGTGTAGGTTGTGGACAAACTAAGCTTTGAGCACAAACCAGCATGTACTGGACCCACAGTTACTGCACTCAGTAGCATCTGTGCTGATCAGCAGCCTTTGACTGAACCATACAGCCAACAGAAGATGTGGTACTTTTTCCTCAGAGTATGAGTGTCACATATTGCTCTGGATAGCCAAAAAGATTTATGTAAGAGCTTTTATAGCCTCATGCTGTCAGTCCCACATCCCAAATCAAGCCCATAATTATAAGGCATCAAAATATTGAGTTATTGGTTTTATTCAGGTATTTTTTTTAATTTGGTGCCCCTATAGCATCTAGTCTAGAGTACTAGGATGGGAATGAGGAACTGGAATGAAATGGTAACTGCCAGCACCCACTTACTTTGGACAGTGCTGTGGAGCCTACTGGGTGGAGAAAGGCCTCTGCTTTCAGCCACATAGCCCCTGCAGTGCGCTAACTGCAGTATAGCCAAGAAAAGTCATAGCATCTCCTGATTTTACACGTTGAGCTCTCTGGCACAGTGGCTATGTTTGTGTGGCTCCTGGTCTTTATCAGGGGTTGTATAAACAGCAAACGGCAGTCATGGTTGCCAGTGGTGTGACCTGTGATTCTTGAACCCTGGGGCCAGCACACACAGCTACCCTGTGGATTCCCCTGAGAGGAAGGGCAGATAAAGGCTGACTGTGATACAGTATTAGAAATCCTGCTATATATCCAAGGTCTATGGGTCTGACTAACAATGAGCAAATTGGGGTATTTATTCCAGCAGCTGAGGCGTAGACAATTTGGATGATATGGGAATGAATTAGCTGAGTAACTCTCAGCCCTACGTTTTCTCTCCTGAGGTACAGACTCTCCCACTCTCCCTACTATGCTTGTCCCAGACATAATGATCTTCTCTAAAGATTCATGAAGGCCTGTGTGCAGAAGTGACAGCAGAGAGGAAATACTAACTGCACAAACATGAAGCCAGGGGAGATTTGAACATTTTGAATATGTTAAGGCCAGCAGCATCCTCATTAAACTCTGATTAGCAAGTGGACTTGTTCCAGGCTAATTCATGGCTGAATGGGATTTTTCTTTTTCTTTTTCTTTTTTTTTTTTTTTCTGCCAGTTTATCAGAGGTAGGCAATTAAGAGCTCACACACCTCCAGGTCTTGTAGTTTTTTTGAAGCAAGGATCTCATACCAGCCTTGAAATAAAGCCTTATTGTCCTTGGGACAATATTCTTCACTAATCTCACTTCTGGCAATTTACTTTTTCTTGCTGAGCAGATTTAGAAACAAAAAACCTTGAAAGGGCACGGGAGGAGGAATACTCTAGGGCTATCTAATCCCGTCCCCAAAGTGGGAGTTTTTCATTCAGCTTTTCTTTTAATGAGCACTGGATAAATAAACTTTTACTGCAACACTACTTTGATTCAAGAGGCCTATGAGGACCCAATTATGCATCCAGTGGGAGCGGCGTGGCGGTCTGGTTTTCAAAGCAAAAGCAATGTAGCAACACAGGCCCCTTGTAATTATGGCTTCCCTACAAATTTATAAACCCAGAGGTGAGCTTTGCTTTGGTTGATTGTTTAAATACAATTATTACCTTTCTTTCACTTTCAACTTGTTAATAAAGCTTTCCGAAATGCAGTGCTTGGAGTTATTCTTCCAGAGCCCTAGGATCCCAAAGATTTAACTGGAAACCAATCATCTGCTTCACTGAAAGGGGCACAGTTATGTCTGGTCAAAGGTTAGCTGAAGAGCCAAAATGTTTGACAGACACACTGAGCGGGCCACATCCTATTTTCCAACTGAGAAAACGAGAGGGATAGGGAGACAGAAAGAAGGAAGAGAAAGAAGGAGACAGGGAATGACTAAGAGAATAGAAAGGAAGAAACACTAATCAAATAGCAGCCTGGCTCACGGGAAGCCATGACCCTGTTTATGTCATTCCATATGTCTTCCTTCGCAGCTGTCAATATTACATTCACAGCAGTAAGGTATGTCTTCCTCTAAAGAGCAAGTAGATTTGCCTACAACCTACCTGTGTTTAAAAAAAGGAGGGGGGACAGGTGTGCTCAGTGACACATTGTGCAGCACTGGTCTCCCAAAAGCCCATGTTCAGTGAGTCACAAGGAAAAGTTCTCCCTTCCCACTTTTAGGCTCCCCAGGTGAACGGAAGCAGGGAAGAAAGTGTGGCTATGACATGTAAGTGGAGGCATGGGATGTATTGCACTGCATGTATGTTCAGCTTGAGGGAACCAAGACAGTCTCTTCAAGCTTGTCTTGCAATCATATACCAAAGTTTTTATGAATACAGATCTATATGGGGGTTTATGCTTAAATTTATACTAACAATATAATGTGCTTTACATATGATATACATATAGTCTACATGTGCTGTAAGTACATCATAGTGTGCTTTACTTATCAAAGCTATATGAGATGATACATTATATACACAAGTAATATGACACAGCCAGTTGCATATAATTCAAGAACATAAGCCTGACATATGTAGAGCTGAGTTAGAAAAATCATTTATTTTTTGAAATTGCAGTTTGGGAGCATGTCAACCATTCATGACTTAGTCCTTGTGATGGTTTGTGGGATTTGCACATATACACTTTTCAAATTGCTGTTGATTTTAATGGAGTTACAGTCTTGCTGTCTATTTTAGTACCTCTATCAAGGAGCTTGTAGTATACATGACATCTCTCCCAGAACAGATACAAGGGAGATGCACTGGACTAACAGAAAAACATGCCAAGGAGAAGAGGAGAAGCAATCATCCCTCTTCCTGTACAGAGGAAGAATTTTGCAAAAGGAAAGTCATGAAGCACAAGCTGAGCTAAAGCCAGTCAGTCTCATACAGTCATACAAGATGTTTCCAGCAAGAAAAAAGGAATGGATAGGCTCAGGGAATGACTTTGCAGTGGAAACAGCAAAGCAAACTGGACAAGACAAATCATGTTTCAGAGCACATGGCATGAGCTGTACTGAGGATTGCAGTTTGACTCCATGACAAATACTGTTTTAGAGCAAGGAAACTGAAAAGGGAAAGGCAGGAGGGAGTTTAAACTGCATGCACATGCATCTGCATCCTGTGAGAAAAAACGTTTTTGGAATTGCCCTATGTGTATGCACAAATGTATTTGTGCATGTCCAAGTCTACTTTGTTTCATGAAGTGTCTCTCAAGGTTTAAACGGTATGTAAAATATGACAGGGGATTTTGGAAAGGGTGTATTTTTACTGTGTCAGACTATGACGATTCAGCATTAGCCTGAGGAAGACAGCAAGCTGGACTGCAAATCACAATTCCCAGGAAATTATGCTGTATAGTGGACTTCTGTCCCCAAGTATATTTGTAGAGACCACAACCAGGAGTTGCTCCCAGACTCCATTCAGACTCCAGGGGCTTAAAGTATATGGCACCTAGCAGATCTGGAAGCCAAGTACAAAACGAATGGTTATCTGAAAGAGCAACAGTACTACTAGCTCTGCAGCAGAGCAGTTTACACTGAATGACTTCGATCCCTCAGAAAATAAAGGCGGAAAAAATGAAAAGAAAAAAGAAAAAAAAAACACAACACAAACACCTGAAAACAATTTGGAAGAGATTATTTAAAATCTCCAAAACATTTCAGTTTGGGAATTCACATGGAGACACAGACTAATGCTCTAGTCACAACATTGCAGAAGGGAAGCCACTCACTCTGCCCACAAGAGGTGATTCAGATCCCGTCTCTCTGATTTGCAAGCAATACCAATTTTTCAAGAATAAACTGCAGCATATCCTCATAGTGTACTGGATTCCCTCAATAACTGTATGAAAGATGTCTACATCTCTAGTCAGGGTCTTTAGCCACAAATGCATGGTGTCATTCTTTGTTTCTCTTGCCTAATGGAATAACAATGGCATGAGAAGAGCCTGAGGTTACAGGAAGTTTCCTGCCCTTGCCACCTTTAGGTTAACACGGGTATACCAGCAGCCTGTTTTCTAATGTGTTTTCATTGTTTTAAACAGCAAGAGATAAAATCTCTCAAGAGCTGCAAGCTTGCCTGCAGAAAACAGCTATAAACAGTAGAATAGGGAAGCAGGCATCCCTTCCTGAAACACAGGTTGGGTTCTAGATGAGTAAGACCCTCAATGTGAATAAAACTCAAGGTGCTCACAGGCACAATCAAGTGATACGAAATTTCCACTGAGTTGCTGTGGAAAATTCAGGACAGTTGGCCAATTCAATGTGTGTGGTTGCTTCAACGTGAAACTCCCCTAGTTCCAAACTGTCCTGTGGCCACCCATCTCAGAAGGACCTGACTCCTTTCTGAGGTTTTCTGTGATAGGAAACTACACAACACCATTACGAGCTATTATAAACTGGAAAAGCCCTAGCTTTCCAAAACACTAAGAGAGAATGAGGGAACCGTATGTATTTGGTATACTCTTTTTTCGTGACTGGCAGTAGAGACCACCCACATGATCCTGGTTTGCAGTCCACCGATCGTCCAAGTTTCCTTTGTGAACCCAAGTAAGCTTTACAGTCCCTTTGCCATGTTAAAAAAAAAAATAATCCAGCAACTGCTTTGCACTGCATGAAGCATTCCTTCAAGAATAAGACCTTCAAGGATTTGCCAAGTTCAGATTTTAATCAAGTGTAATGTGACAAACTAAGAACTACCAGATGAGAGCTGTTTCTCATATCCTCGTATTCTCATCTCCTGCTAAAAAGAGTTTGCAAGCATCAGTGGGTTTGCAAGCATCAGCCATGGGTTTGGCAAGAAAGTGCATTTAGTGAGTGGAGCTGAGCATGCTCATAGCTCTTGACTTCTAGAGGATTCAGTATGTGCAGTTGATCTCTCATTGCTTCCAGTTAGGTGTCTCAGTTTCTGATTTTGGTGTGTACCTAACAGCAGTGTGGTCATCTTGTTTCTGCCCACACTGGATATTGTCAGGGTGCCGCAATGCAGCCCATAGATCAGCTAGGATAAGTTCACCAGTAGGGTGTTCTCTTTTTTTCTCTGGTCTCCTTTAACTTTCAGAATCAGATTCTCTGAATCAAATAATCCTTGCACACACCTAGATACAAGCTTGTTTAGAAAAAACTTGAACATGTAAATAAAAGTGCCTATGTATAGCCCAGCTAAGTAGCGTATCAGTTAATATCTCCTACTGATTCTACTCAGGGCTCTCCCCCATGTCTCCACCAGACTCCCTGAATTACCACATAGAGGAGTACCATCTGCCAACATCCAGTCTTAAAATTTTAGTCCCTTCTGACACAAAACTTCACCTTCAGTAGTTAAGACACAAGCAGGTAAAGGCATGAATGTGTAGTAATACTGGGCATGCTGTATTCACTCCTTTTACATGACATCAGATGTAATTAATTGTGAACATCTGTTCAGAAAGCTGTCAGAAGAGGGTAAATTACTAAATTATCTCAAGAAACACTATTACCATTCTATTTTAGTCAAAGTTCATTGTCTTTTCCTCCTAGGCTGGCAGTCCACAACTACCTTTTTTTCTTCCTCCCCTAAGTTACCACTGCTTGCTCATCACTTCTGGGTCCCAGCCCCAGCAACAGCAGTGCCTCATAGAAATTGCTTGAACCACGTCCACACTGAGATCCCAGTGCTCAGAGGTGTGGTTAAACCAATTGTTTATCCAAATTAGATCATATTATCCATGAACACTGGAAAGGAAAATAGTTTCTTAAAGTAAAAGCAAACCTATGTTTAACTATCCTTGATTAAAAAATTTTGCAACCAAAGATCCCCAAGTTACTTAGCTCCCTATGGTTGGTATAGGCAGTCTAACACCAGAAAAGACTTCAATAAGAAAACTTCATTCACCTTTGCAAAGAATAAAAAATGAAAGCACAAAAGCAAATGAAGTTTATGCTCTTTATGGGGTTCTGATGGCACTGCAGTGCATCTTTACAGACCTGGCAGCCTATTAGTATGTTCCCTAAACATGCAAAGTCAGTCTGATCACACAGACAATTTCACCCAGATGTGATATAGGCAGTTTTTTTTTTTTTAAAAGGTGAGCAACTGTGATTTGATTATTAACCAGTTTGTCAAATCCTGGTAGATCAGGGGTATACTAGGGAAAATGTGGAGTTTGAAAGGGTACACATCCTCACTCTGTCTGTAATATCAAGGATGTAATATACATACCCAGATAGAGAAGAGACAAGTTACATGGAGTGGAAAGGTTGGTGACACAAAAAGTGCATGAAGAGAAGGGTTCACCTTTGCTTTTGGAAATACCAAATCACATCTAGTTATATGAAAAGATTTTGTCCAAGTTAGAGGAAATACCTTGAAATCACTTCTTTTTGTAAAGTGTCTACCATCTTTACTAACTGAAATCTTTCCAAATACAGTATGCTTTCAAGAGCTAGAAGATGCTGAATAATAAATCCTTTGAGAATCTACTCATTTAGAAAAGAAAAAAGAATGAGAAAAATGCACATCATCCAAATTCCAGCAATAGTGGCCATATGCTAATTCAAATTTTCATATTTCAGTTGTCAGCCTTTACGCCTCAAATGCAAAGGTGATGTGCCCCACAATGACCAAGAGAAGTTAGAAACTTAGCTTGATTTTCAGATGCACTGGGTTTTAGTAATTACAGTGAAGTAAGCAAGAGTGGGTAGGTGTTTTGTAGTTGCAAAATCCAGTCTTCTGTTTTGCTGCCACTTGAAGGGGTATCTCTGGTTATAATTTCACCTAGCTCTAAAAACAATATGAAAAATACATTTCCTCCCCAACACAACACAAATGTTTTAAATTATTTAAATGAGCCAACTATTTAGAATCTAGTTTACCTTTAGCTTGCTTTGCTATGTTTATTTAGTGTTTGCCTTTCAGCTGGGACCTAGACATTTTATTAGCCAATTTTGGTTTTGAGTACAACAAAAACATGATCAGAAATAGTGCAAACAATAGGGGAAAATCTGGACCCCAATCTTTTTTTTTTTTTATTATTTAAAAAAACATCTGTTCTCATTGTATTCGGGAGAGGAAAAGAAAGAATTCTGTTGCTTTTGTACTGTGTTTTTCCTGAAGCTTTAATTTGGGAAGAGATTTCCCTTTCCTTTGAAGTTGCAATGCAATGAAAACTCTGCCAGATCAAGCTCACAGCATCCTTCTCCTATCTATCCTGTCTCCCAGCTCTTTTTATGTCCTAGGACATGCCATGCACATCAAAAAGATGTTGTAGGGAAAAGGGAGGCAGTGAGCAAGAGTAACCCGCCAAACATCACACTCCAAAGGGCAGCTCAAACTAAACAAAAACAAATGGAAAAAAAACTGAGTTCCCTTCTGCCACCTCTCCTAGGATGCCTATTTTTTCCCTCATGTAATCATCTGTTAGCTTCAAGTTGCAGAAAGAGACAGCTGAAAAAACTACAATCAAAAGGAAAACATGAGAGAGTTTTGACAACTGCAGAAAAAGAGTTTAAAACAAGCTGAGTTAATACAGAGAATTCTTTAGGGTCTGTTCATGGAGAGAGTTATGCTTCATTAACATGGCATTTCATAGAGTACTCTCCAATAAATATGTGGCGAGCATTGCAGTTTCCTATTGAGTGAAGGCTTCTGATTCTGAAGGCAGCAACAGTGCAGCTATTACTCTGAAAGGACATAGCCACTGGAGCACAGTGAAAATAACACAGCATCAGGAGGGACTAGGTGAACCTGGATGCCTCTCTAAAATGAAGCATGGCATGTAGGCAAAAGAATCCTGTCTAGCTGAGTATCTGGTAACTTAAATTCAACCAACTCCATAAGCACCCTCCACTTGCATCCTGTGGCATAGCTTCTATTTAAAATTACCTTTCCAGTGCCAGGAGCAGAAAGGACACTGCCTCGTTTCTAAATCTTCTGAACTAAATTATATCTGGTGTAATAGACATCCATGGGCTTCAGAGTGCTTAGTGTGAACAGTTTTCTTCCCAGCATTCCTTAGTGGGAGGCAACTGCAAGCTGGGTGCTTGTGTTACAAGCAACAATGTTAGCAACCATGGAGGCTGGGAAGGGCAGAAGTCTGCGCTGGTGCTGCCAGAGTATATTTTGTGCCAATAGCATGATGAAGCAAAGTTGCAGATCTCCTGTCTCAAGACAACATGGCTCTACTGAGCTCCACAGCTATTCACCGTGAGGCCTCTGAATAGATACTTTCAAAATATCAGTACCATAGCTGCATCCAGCGCTGCTGCCTTGTAATGTGAAGGTTGTCTCACCAGTGCTAGCATGGACCAGTTCTTGTCTTTTCCACCTGCACTGCAGGCTGGCTGGAGGTCATTCAGCTCCACCCAAGACTGCGCTGCTGGACTGAGGACCTGGAGCCGCGCTTATTGTTTATCCTAGCAAATACAACCCAAAGATGACCTATTGCATTGGGACAGACTTTCTCTTTGTTTCACTCGTGTGGATCCTCTTGTTGAATGTATTGGACTCTGCATCAAACACGTGACCCACCACTAAGAATTTATTAACCTTGGGCGGATTCTCATAAGATATCATAAAGGACATTGCATAGAAGAGGGAGAGAGAGAAAGAATATACACATATATCTATAAAGAACGTGTATCTATAAATGTGTATCTATTCATATGCATACATGTAGACCAGAATCCTAGATCTGAAAATAGTTACTAGAAGATGAGAACAGGGCAACCGTAGAGTAGCCATTTCCCTGCCAAAACCCAAATGCCAGCTTCCTGCCATTTAGGACATTACTGAATAAGAGGTTGTATCAAACTTTTTATCAGAGCCTGTTGTGATAGGACAAGAGGTAATGGTTTTAAACTAGAAAGAGGGTAGATTTAGACTAGATGCAAGGAAGAAATTTTTTACAATGAGGGTGGTGAAATCCTGGAACAGATTGCCCAGAGAAGTGGTGGATGTCCCATCCCTGGAAACATTCAAGGTCAGGTTGGATGGGGCTCTGAGCAACCTGATGTAGTTGAAGATGTCCCTGCCCATTGCAAGGAGGTTAGTGTAGATGACCTTTATAGGTCCCTTCCAACCTAGACTATTCTATGATTCTATGTGTATTTTTATATTTGATAAACGCTGCTGATTTTTTTTTCACCCAACAAGCTGTCTGATGCCTCTTTGAATCCATTCATACTTTTGGCCTTTATGACACCCTGTGACAATGAATTCCACTATTTAGTTGTGTGGCATATGAAAAAAAAATGTTCCTTTTTTTTTTTGTTCATTTTATTTCTGTCTGATAATTTAATCAGGAGTCCTTTCTCCCAGCTCAGTCACAAACATTTTGTGTGATTTTGGACAGTGCTTATAAGCTACACCTTAATTCCCCATTTGCAGAGCATGAATAAAAAGCATTCCTTCAGGCAGACTCCCACTGAAATCAAATGACAGTAAATACTACTTTAGCCAGATATATGCTGTCATTATTTTTGGCATCCCAGCTTATCTGATAAAAAGATTTGCTAAAAAGGACTATAACTTCTGTGGGAGTATGGTCAGGTAAGGATGAATGAAGGCAGTGGAAGGACTTCAGAAGCTGACATAAGAAATGCAGCAGGCAGTTGTAGTTTGAAAAGCAGGAGGCAGCCACCTTTGACTCCAGAGAATAAAACACTCTTCTTCCATCATATGGGCAAGTAGACAAGGATGGCACAGAGAAACCTTGCTTTTCATTGCTGGGAGAGAGTCACACAGACCTGCGTGAGCTCTCCCTTTGATGTTTCAATAAGAGGTGGACACCGAACTCCAGTCAGAGCTTCTGAAAGTGACATTTTAAGGAGAACTGAAGCTAAGAAAGGCTGGTTTGGGGCTTTGTGTGAGTTTGGGGTTTATCTCGGTCTCTCTGGTTTCCTTGCATCCTGAATGTGAGACGGAGGTGGATCTGCAGCTGCATGCTGGAAGGGGAGCAGATGAACTTTTTCTCATCCTCAGCCTCCCACTCATCTCTCCCATACATGCCAAAAACAGACTTTATCGCAGAACTCCCAAGGCAAAAAAACTGATGACAGATGAGAGAAGTCCTTCAGGAAACTCTGTCTGCCACTATCGAGGTGCCACAGGGACAAGGGCTCCCTGGGATGGGGGCATCCACACGGGGGTCCATCAGGGCAGGGCCTGGCAGCCAGGGCCCATCCCACCACTCCGGCTAGGAGCAAGGCAGCCAGGGGACACAAGGGCGGCCCCAGCCCAGGCATCAGGCACCTTCCTCGGGATGGGCCGAGGCTGGGCTGAGCTGTGGGCCCAGTGGAGGCCATGGCCAGGCAGGGCAGGCCTGTGAGAGCCGAAGACAAGCCCTGCTGCGGTGTCGCTGGGACAGGGACTCTCTCCTGCCAGTTAACGTTTAACAAACTGCAGGCTCTAGACACAGGTGTTAATTGTAGGTGCCCTCTTGAGTACTGGTATTTTCTGTGTTTCTAGATGGTTTTGGTAGCAATCTGTGTACATATGAGACAATCTGCGCACACATGCTGGCAAGAACGTTAGGTGCCGAGCCCACAATGCTACAATCCTTAAATGTGCTTTTATGAAGAACAGCAATTATGATGAATGCTAACTATTTGTGTAACAATTCTGACCTTCATAAATGAGCTGAATCCTTCTCATTCAGCAGATATCTCCTCAAAGGCTGCAGAGTGGACACATGAAGAAGGCAAGCCTGCCATGCGTACTGTCTTACTGTGGTTTCAGCAGGCATGGACACGGGTTGGGAGCTTCAGGCATGATACAGGCTCCAGTGATGACAACAGCAAAATTCTCACTGACTTTGTAAAGCTTGGAATTTCACACTGAAAGGGATGCTCACTCACGTAAATTTGTAACAGTGAGTGTCTATTCCTCCCTTAAGAAAAAGTTCTGCCCTTACGCGCTGCAGAAATCGCAGTTACTCTGTACCATCCACCTGATCAATGGCAGGAAAACTTAACTCACTGCAGGCTCACAAATAGCCCAGAGCAGCATCTGAGGCCAATCTGTCTGAACACCATCTGACGGCAGGAGATTTTCAGATAGTGAAGACACAGTGCATTTTAACTTCGCTGATGGTCTTTGTTTACAAAACACATGCATGTCTTATGAAGAAAGACCCCTTTCCTTCAGACTGCTTTTCAAAAGACCTGCAGCTAAGGATGGCACAGATACAGTATGCTGACTCCCATATTACTGCCTATAAGGACATCTGTTTTTTTCTTGTTGTAAGATGTATATACAAGTTTCCACAGTCTTTAAAGCCATTTGACTGTAAGCGTATTGAAAGCACTGATATACGTGTCAGTAATGCAGCCGTAGACAAGGACCAGATCCACCTTCAGAGCGGTTTTTGACAGTTTCCAGGCTTTGCTATTGAAATGCAAGTAGATGCTGAATGTGGGAAAGGCTAAAGCTATGCTGCTTGGCTCAGAGCCCAGGACTGAAAGATTTGGGTCCATTTTTCCAGCTGAAAAATGTAATGTACTTCCTCCCAGAACTTCAAGGGGTTTACATACTAAGCTGGGGAGAACAGAGGTAGCTCTACTGAACTCAATGGAACTGCAGGCATAAATTGTAGCTCCAGGTCTGACATGAATTATCTCTTAGTAAGCAGCTAGCTTAAAACTCATTAAAGATGGATCAGACACAACAATCGCTAGCTAGCAGAAGAAACTTTTTTTTAATTTTGTCTTTCTTGCATTAATCTCCATCAAATAGTGAGTATTTACCCTCAAGATCAGCTCCCTCTGTGAACTGTATAGAGATAACTTCTCTGTTAGTGCACAGAAATTTTATGGGAAATCTGGGCAAAGATGTTGTTGGTCTGGAAACTCTTGAAACAATTATCAGATATTCCTTTGCTGCTATTTGCCTTGGATTTTCTCAGTTTATGAAGTCAACTTCTCAGTCAACATTTTTCAAAAGTATTACACTGAATTCAGTATATTGTGCTATTGGGAAATTACCAAATTTTTACCACCAGAGCATAAAAAAATAAAAATATTTGTAATATGCACAGCTACATATGCATAGCTCAGTCCAAGCATTTTATTTTCACTAATGGCCCCAGCCATGCAGAAGACAGAGGTGTTTTGAGGGGGCACTTTGGTTAGCAGATCTGCGTTGTTTTATTTCTCTCCTTTCCATCTTTCATGTTCTTTGGACAAAAGTCAGGCCCTGCTGCCCAACTATGTAGCCCCAGGGTACTCTGTGAATGGATCTGGTAGCTCAGGTTCTTCCACTAATCCGGGTCAGCATCCGTCCCAGACACAGGCTTTATCCTGCAAGTCTCTGTGAGGACGTGCAGCAGGAAGTGCCAAGTTATTATCCTCCTTTACAACTCTGAGTGAAATCTACAGAAGGATGCAATAAAGTTAATTACTAGGCGTTGTCTTTCACTTGGAGGTAAATCTGTGGCTTCTTGGGGCTTGGTTCTCTACTGAAGAGGAAAAAAAAAATAGAAGCATTATCAGACACTAAGTATATCTATCAAAGCAAGGACTGGCATTCTGGTAACTAAGGACCTGAGCTATATAGAATCATAGAAGCACAGAATCATTTAGGTTGGAAAAGACCGATAAGATCATTGAGTCCAACCATTATCCTAACACTGCCAAGTATGTGCCCTTTTTAGCTTTCTCTCTATGACTGGACAAGAATAATTTGATGAGAAAGTAGAATGACATCAGGGACAAAGAACCACAGTCTTCTGAACTTTCTGGTCACCTTATGCCTTTCATTTATGTCTAGCACTTTGTAGGATCATAAGATAATTAAGGTTGGAAGTTCAACTCCATGCTTAAAGCAGGCATTGGAAGGCTTTTCTTAGATCCTCCCAAAGTCTCTCCTCCCCTCTCCTTCCCTCTTTTCCCTTCTTCCTCTCTCTCTCCTTGCACTGATGTTAGCTTTGTTGCAAGCCCTCCTCTCGCACACTCCATGGCTCTCACTGTTTTGCCTGTCATCTTTGGTGTAGGCACAGGTCGCAACCAGTAGCAGCTCCAGACCAAGTGTGCAAAGTCTGTGAAGTCCCCAAGGATATCAGTCTCAATTTGGATATTCTCCAAAGTGAGACTAAGCAAGGACACTGGTTACACAGCTTACACAGGAAGATTTTCCTCAGTGCTGAGCACCCAGTGCCAAACAGGGAACCAAGCATTAGCAGCCTTGACAGATTGTCTCCATTTCCTAGGGCACCGCATTTAAGCAAAAGGAAGGGAAAGAACAGGCGTGGTGCACTCATCCTTTCCTCTCTCCCCTGCTGCCTAAGAAAGTCAGGTAAGTGCAAAATGCTCACACAGATGTTGCTTGGCAGGAGTCATGGATCAAAAGTCCAATGTCAACTCACCCTGGCCAAAGACAAGCACACAGTTCATTGTGGAAAATATCCAAAGAGTCTGGAAAGAGGAATCAAGAAGAGAAAGTGAGATTTACAGCTTAGTCCTTACATGTAGAGCTAAAAAGGGGAAACAGGGAAGAGGAAAGAGGAAAGAGGAAAGAGGAAGGAGGAAGCATTGGTTGGAAAAGCTGCTCTTATCATTAGGTGTATGCTGGAGTCAGGGTCAGTATCAAGCTTCTGTTCTTGGCAGAGGTTGTACTGTGGACTGGGTGTCTTAAGGAACTGGTGATGTAATGCAGTCTTTTTCCTTTTGGCCATTTCAGACTTTCCTAGTTGCAACCACCGACAAGCAATTCTAAGATTGCAGGTTTTACCCAGAGAAGTGTTAGAAAACGCATTCCCAACATCGAAAATTTGCCAGTATTGCCGTTTAATAGTATTTGAGGGTTCTTGAAAATGGTTGGCTGTGCCATTTATCTGTATATGTCTGGGGTATCTGGAAATACCCCAGAAACAGTTTGTCTTTTGATCCTTTAGGCTTGAAATTTTCTCTAGATAACCATGGGAAGCATCTTGAGGCTCTCTGCTGAAAATGTATTAAGTGTAGGATTTAGTTGGCCAACTTACCAGCTAATCGCCTTTAATTCCTTTTACAGTCAATATAGAGAAAGAGGTAACCTTGGAGAGAGAGAACAGTAAACAATTAGTTGAGCCAAGCAGGTAAATGCTGAAGTACATTCATGAAACTGAAGTCAGGTCATTGGTAATCATTATCATCAATTGGTAATCAGTATCATGCTATTGCTCTTTAGTGGTCTACATGAAATGAGGATAAATAATGAAAAGTTACTCTGTAAAATATCTTCCTGTTTGCCATTTTAATTTTTATTCACTCACCAGAGAGGCCAAATACTGTCTATACGTAAAACATCAATAGAATTTTGTTGACCATCCCAGGTCTTTCTGTACTTACTGTGTTTCTTACAAAACAGACAGAAGGTGAGTCTCTGAGAAGCAAAACTAACTTAGTTTAGTGGTATAGGAAAGGAAACTAGGATGTGATATATAACATTAATTTGATATATGAGTATTTTTGGTTATTGTTATTTAGGCAATAAGGCAACAAAATGCTGCAGCATAATAATTGTTAGAATGATGCGAGATGTGATTTAAACTGAATACTGAAGGTGAGTTAGGATGATTCCTTTCTCCAAGAAATATGATCAGATGTTTGATCCTAATAATATTGGTAGTAATGAAATTATATAAGTGAATTCCTGCTTGCTACAGCAGTGAGGTGTCTTAAATTGTAAATTAGTTTATCAGGGCAACAAAAGACATCTGAGAAATAGTTCTTCAAGTCTTTCCCTAAAATGATACCTTAAAATGCAAGTCATCTCATCTTGTTCTGCCAGGCCAAGAAGACTGTGAATATTAAAGGATTAACATGTTTTTAGGAAGAGCTGTTGGGCTGTTTTTGGAAGAGTGGGGGTTTTTTATTATTTAATTTGGTAATTAAATGCTAGTGGAAGGTTTCTTCTAGGTGATGTATACTAGTAGCCAGTGGCATAACCCGGCAGGAGGTGTACTGAAGGAAAGGTGGGAATAGCAACTCTCCCACCCCAGTCAGTTCTCTGCTGCCTGAAAGATGCAGGCACTCCTTCGCTCTCACTTGAGGAGGACCTTGCACAGACATTGGCACCTGCCCTGGTCTATGAAAGGCTTACCTCTTTGGCATTAGAGAAAGAATTTATGCTGGTGTCCAAGCTGGACTTCCACTCTTAAGAAGGTAAGGTATTCGCTTTTCACTGATGTGAATTAAGTTGATGTGAGAAGTATCACATTTAATAACACAAATTCATTGCTGTGAGTCCATTGAACAGCCACAAAACTGGGCTGCAGATCCACAATTACCTGCCATAGTTTGACTTGCAACTTATGTGGTTCCTAATAGAAGACTTTCTCTATTTTATTAGTTTTTCCTTGTATTTCTTTTCTTTCTCAGCCCAAAGAGATAGTACTTCCCATTCCACGTGATATGTTATAGGACTGGGGAGGGGAAGAGGGAGGTTTCTTATTTTCTGTATCAATACCATTTCTTAACTTAACCTTATAAAAGAGAGATTTTTTGGTGTGTGGAAAACAAGAATGCACTAGTCCATAGGCCTGACATAGTTGGTATGTGAAGAACACGTATAATAACCCTGATTTCCAAATGTGACAAGTTCTCTGTAACCATTACTTCATCATTAGGTCGTTCACTTCATCAAGTAGCAATTTTTGTTAGTAATTACCATAAATCAATGTCTGCCATACATTCGTTCTCAAATTCCCTATATTTAGAATAGGGAGTGAAAATATTTTTCTGCCTTTATATCCACCATCTGCACATTCATTTCTTATTCAGCATGGTAGATAAGCAAGTATGCCATTATTTAATGTTTGGTTGCTAGACCATAGTAATTTATTTGACAAATTAATATAAAGTGCAATATTTTCATAAACACAACACAAATCCAAACATTTATGAGTATGAGAATAATAGCTATTAGTAGAGGCTTTCAAGTCAAACTTACGTCAATCTTTGTACAAGGAAATTGCTAACATAAACTGTTTATTATCTTACCTCAGGGGTCATAAATAAAAAAGCCTGTCAAATTCTAACCCGCAGCATTATTTTAACTATCATATTTGCATTGTTCATGTTGATATGCTGAACAGCCACGGATCAGAGCAATAGACTCTGGCACCCAATTATTAATTATAAGTAATTTGAAGTCAGCCGAAAAGCTCAGTGTTTGTTCTGGGCACATGTAACACCTCATGAACTCTTCACAGACAACCTGGTAATGAGTCACAAACACTGGGCAATAGGTTAAAATAATATTTCAATTCTGATCTAACAAAACTGAGGTGCAATATTGGTTAGTATCATCTGCCTTTTGTGCATATGTGCCCCTAGGTTATTTGCAATTTATCCCTGACTATTTTTCTTCTTTTTTTGCTGTAAAAACTCACTTGCTATTAGACACCTTCAGCCCTGAAGCAATATGAAAAGGAAAGCTTTAGGTAAGATATATACACTCTTCTCATCAACACGAAGACATGAAGAGCAGCACTTCCTCTCTTCACAAGGCAGATATTATTGGTAGCATGAGCAATAGAAAGCCAAAGTATTGCAAAAGCTTAGCCACAGGAGGTACTAAATGCTTAAAAATGTAGAACTGCAGACTACCTACAAGACAGGGTGGTGACACGGGAAAAGAAAATATGACAAGAATGGTAGAGAAACAGAGGGACAACTTCATTCAGCTGTTACAGGAGGGGCTGTGAAACCAGAGATGAAGAACTGTCCCCGTGTCTGTAGCCCCAGGCATGTAATTTAATTCCTCCTTCTACTGCTCTGTTGGATAGTTCACCCAGAAGGGGCCCAACAAGTAGCATGGATCTGCAGAGCAGCTATCACAAATGGCCCTAATTTTACTTGATGATCTTAAAATACATCTAGATTATGCATCCACATGAAGAATCAGCATGTTGCAGCTCTTCTACCCATATGCCCAGAATGAATTCGAGATACATTTTAAATTACATTTATAAAATTAGCATAATGCTCACATCTGTACTCAAAATAACAGTACAGAGGATTTTCTGATACGTGTTTGCTTCTGTTTCCAATTTTTCATTCTATATTTCTCTATATACTTCCTAGACCTTTACAAGCCTAAAAAAATGAAAAGTACTAGCTGAAAAGCCAAAAAATGAGTGTTGGTTTTTTTGAAGCTAGTTATTAAAAATATCTCCTGTACTTTATAAGTCTCTTGTTTGCCTGTAAAATTCAAAGTTTATTAGAAGAAGAATGCTGAAGTGGATTAATCTATGATTATAATAACCTATGATTATCTTCTCCTGTGTAGCACACGCTTTGTAGCACACAATTACTAGGTGATAAAGATTTTCATGTGTAGTTTCAGTCTAGTGTGAGATCGCTATTCCTTTAAGAAATCTGAATCCAAAAATCATGAGATTGACTTAAAGAATATGAGGTTTAAAGAAAGCAATACCTTTTGGTGCTCTTTCACATTTTGTTTGTTCTAGGAAGTGCTCAGGTAACATTTTTAATCTTTTCTCTGAAACTGTAAAGGCTAGAAAGCTACACTCAAAGGAGTGAAATATGAGCTTCTTGCCTCTTAAAACATCTCTGGGATTTGGATTTTAAGAAACACAGCAGTGGAGCGCAAGACTTAGGACAAAACCATGAGAGATTGCCAGGCTGCCTGTATTCAGCCAGCCTGTTTTTTGTATAAGTCATCTGGCAGAGCAAGCACTGCTGAAAGAGCTAAATAAAATAGTATGAGAACGCTAAAGATGGAAACATGGGAATGTGGGGGGTGGGGTGTTTCTGAGTTAAGCACTTGCTAGGAGAGCCTAATGGGAAGTAATGAGAAGGAAAGTAGGGGAGTGGAGCAAAAGTTGTGGAATGAGTGAACCGATTCTTGTTAAGTTTATGGCCAATTAATGTTTGCCATACTTGGGAATCAAAAGTTTAGCAAGGGTTTCTCTATATTAAAGGCAGTTCTTTGAACAATAGAGCCCTTTTTCTGCAATTCACAGCTGTCAGAGATCATTTCACTCCCTATATAATTCAAAAAAGTGATGCCTTTAATTGGCAGCATAAACACTGTTGGGCTATCGTGTACTGAGTTTGATTTAGATGCTCAGTGTACGGCACAGTTTGCATCTGTCAGGATTTGTAAGGAAAAACTGCATAAATAATTCTAGACTCACATTTGAGATCTGGGAGGGAAAAAACAGGATTCCAAAATGTCACATACACTGGCTTTAAAATGACATGAGCCAGGAAAGCAATAGTTAAAGGTGAAACTCTATCCTGAGGGCCGTTTCAGAACAGTCACTTCCCAGGTGAAGTGCCACTATACATAGCAGCCTAGCATAAGATGGAATGGCACCTTAACCCTGCATTTCCTGCCGCTTTTTTACATTTATTTTACCCTTAGTATTTTAACACAGTCTAAGTTTAATTTAATGATTGGTTTGATGGTTTGCTTGTTTGTCTGATTTTACTGCTTCTCATAAAATAATTAGCAGATAAGAAGCACAGGCCTATGTGTTACTCCTCCCATGTTATTCTGAATTGTATTTTTGTGGTGTCACAATAAAACCAGAGGTGCATCTGGACTGTTCACTCCAGGAGAACTTCACAGTACAGGCACAAAAAACAGTTAGTAAAAGAGCGTGGAGTGGCTGAACACACTGCACCTGCAAATAGCCTCTACCCCAGGTGAGGTTCATTTGACGTCCAGGTACAGTCTGGAGATCTCCAAACTCCAAGACAGCAAGATTGCCATGAAATCCCTGGGGAAGAAAACTGGGATTTACACAGACTGCGTTTTGCTCATAAATCAAGCTATATTTCAAATAGAAGGAAATGTTCAAAATTAGCAATGGCATTTAAAGAACAAACATTTGTTTATTCTTCCTTTCCTGCTGCTGTGGGTTCGTGTTGCAAGCATCTGTCCTTCTCTGGCACAGCTCAATACGGCAAAGTAAAAATCCATTCAACAAAGACACTCTGCCTCACAGGAAAGCTCACTCATTAATCAAACAACACTGTAGCTTCTTTCGTAAGCTATAGTCTATCAAAATTGAAATACTCAACAATGTTTCAAAAACTTTCAGTATCATTAGGTTTCCCAAGGTTGCTCCTGAAATCGAGTTTCTCAGCTGGTGACATTCCCTCAGCTTCCTTTGCCTCACTTCTATGAGGCATGATACACTAAACAACGCATGGAGAAGTAATTTTTAGCAGAACATCCTCGTTTGGGGATGAGCAATGGTGAGAAAGTATAACAAAAATCTGATAAAACTTGGATAAAATGGAAAAGTGAGACATCTGAATCTGCTGAAAATTAGGGGTTTTTCCATGGAAATTGATGTGTGTTGACTTTTTTATGCCAAACTAATGTTTGGCATAAAAAACAAAAACAAACACCGCATTTCTTTTCGAAACAGTGATTCAAGCTGCTATACCGACCTATTCACTGAAGAAAGTTTAGTTCCTGGCCCAGGAAGTTGCAGTTTAGTGATAGACTGAGGTAATCCATGAGCAGCGAAGGGATGGTCTGTACAAATCAATGAAGTTTTTGACAAGTATCATAGGGACATCAAAAAATGAGTGGGGACTTTGTCTATGTGTGGACTAGGTTTAGGAAGGTTGCATGATGCAAAAGAGCCACACAGAAGAAAGCATGGAGATGCTGGTGTAACAAGTGGGCCTGTACAACACAGGGGTTGTTGGATGAAGGCAAGGGAGACATTACAGAGCACTGAGCAATGTGTTATGGGATAGCCTACTGTGACAGGAGGTTGGAAGACAGAAGGATTCAAAACTCGTATTGCAAGACAAATACAATCTTGTTAGTCACTTTGGAAGAGGAAGAGGAAAATCAGCCTAATGATATGGTTCTTTCAGGCATTGGAAAAAGTAAGAGGAAAATCACAGGACAAACCCTCTGTGCAGAGGACAGAATGGTTCAAAACACATCATATTTCTTGTGCCTCATAATTCTTGTGTCTCTTGCTCCTTGTGGTCACTTAAGGAGGATCCTGTATAACAGGCACACTGTCCACCACAGCAGAGCTATATCCCAGTCTGCCTCAATATAGGCTCTCTTGACCTAGAAAACTAAATTCCCACCTTGTGGAAAAGCCAAAATTATTTCAGGCTAAGAGTTCCTCTTGAAGCAGCACCAAATAAAGCCAAACACCAATTTTTTTCATGAAACAAAATTTTTAGGAAAAAATGTATCTCAGAAATCTCATCCAGGAAAGACTGACAGAATACAAAAAACTTGTAACCATATTAAAAAAAAAATAATTTCAGTATATAATTTGATTGCCATTTTAAATAGCAACATTTGTTCAACATTTCTTGGTACCTGGCGTTGCAATTTGAAGAACACAGCCAGCTGAAATAGTGATTTGAATCTAACCTGAAATGGGGATGTGTGTTAGGAAATGCTCTCCCCTTCTTTAGTTACACTGATTTCACACTCATCTGTACAGACTCTCACATGTCTCTGATTTCCATTGGCATGATAGACCAGCCAGACAGTGTTGAAGCAAGGCTGGAAGTATCAGTTATGTGCACCTTTCATGCCCTTTTAAAACAGAACCTGTACAGCAAGGGTAGGAGTAGTGAGGCATTAGTTGTTTACAAGCACATTCTTGACATGGGGCCATCAGGCTTTTTTACAGGGAGGAGTCAGGAATGTGCCCTGTGAGTTACAAACCCCTTGTGATTACGGAGCACCTCTTTCAAAAAAAAAAAAAAATCCTGAAAGTGAAACATGCTGAAATGTCTACAGGTTCTTGTGCAGCTCTAGACATTTACTAATTGGAGAGAATTGTACCCCTTAAATCAATTGCTATTTTTAAAGACTTGGTCACCTAGATGAAGTACCCTGAACACTGGAACCTTTGTCCACCCAGAAGTGCAGTGTACAGTAAGCTGAACCAGGAGCTTATTAACAGAGGTAAGAGAAGCATGTCAGCTCGGTCTTCCCAAAGTGCTAAACGCCTTCTGACAGATGTTCAATAACTTTCTCAAAATTCAAAATAGGTGTTCAGCATCTCACAGGAGCAAGCAACAGGAATCTATTCTTGGTCCCCAAAAAGTAAAATGGAAAGTTCTCCCTGCCTTGAGTAGGACCTGAAGTTGGTGTAAAAATTCAGAAGTGCTGTTACTAACTTCTCCAAAGAAAGTCAGTTAATTTAGCCCTAAAAATATGAAATTAAGCCAAGCTAACTGCACCTGTGTAGTCCTCACATGAGGGAATTCAGAACAATGCTGCTTTTGCAGTTGATCAGCCTCACTGCACCTCTATCCTGGTGTGAAATATGGCAGAACTTTATTATGCCTTACAGACCCTGCTCTCAATTAAGCTGAGGTCAGTTCATAACAGTCCCATTGTTATCAATGATCTTAGTCCAGATTTGCAAGGGTGAGGCTGGAAGCAGTGTGGGGACCTATGCCTGAGGAAGTTTTATGATCTTATTGTTTTGTACTTTCTAGTGTCAAGAGTGACAGAGGCAGATTCCTGGAATGATTGCACAGGTGGTGTTAAATAGCCATTAGCCGACTACAGGCATGGCTTAAAAGTGATTACTTGTTCAAAGGAGTGGTTTAAAAATAAATAACTGACAAGGAAGTATTACACCTTGTGTGGAAAAGAGGAATGTGATGGAAAAAAATGCACCCTTAGTATGTATCTCATTATAGTCTGCATAAGGAGAATTAGCACTATCGTCACAGCACAGTTTTGCGGCTACAAGGGTTCTTAATTTCGCCACCCTAGTTTTTTCCCTGATTATTGACCAACAATAAGCATAAAATGTTTAGCTACATTTTTTTAAACTTTCTGTGAAACTGATCAATGAACCCTCTGGTTCCTGTGCTAAAGGACTTCAGAAAAAGTCTTACAGTTGCTGATACCCAAGCAGAGGCTGAATCTTCACAGTACATCACAATGGAAAAAGGCCTTATGAAAATGCCTGACTCCCTAAGACCCCACAGTCTTTCATTTGGTAGCTCTTAATCCCACACTCACTGTTTCAAACAGATGGAATCATGCTGAAGAGCAGTTTTGCTTTGATGGGGCTAAAGAAACCTTCCTCATGACAATGAAGGCTTCCTAAACAAAGGATTAGGAACAAGTGGAAAGGAAATAAAGTCTTGTGCTGCCACTCATCATTTTTTGCCAGTGGAAAACAAGAGAGGTGGCTTACTTAGCTAAGCTTCTTGTTGCAAGTAATTTTCTCAAATCTGATTAGGATCATTTAGGCTTTTCTAACTACAGCAATCTGAGAAAGCTGTGCCAACTACCTGTTTACCTGGGAGCTTTCTTCTCTTCTTTCTTCCCCACACACAGTAAAAAATGAAGTTCTTGTGTGGGTAAAGAAGGCAGAGACAAATTTTACATCCATAAGAAATGTCGGTATAAGGTTGTATTACACAAGTGTGTAGGCACCATGCTGCCAGTTTTCAGACCCACCCTCTGAGCTGTACCCTCAGAGAAAGCAGGCCACTCATTAATCCCAAATCTCAGTCTCAGTGGACTGGGCTCCTAATGACAGCGATGCACCAGAGCTAACCCAGGGCCTTTTGAATCCTAGGATGCCTTAGGCTTTGCTCAAACTTTGCAGAGTTGGGCTTTATGTGTTTTTGTCAGTGGACAAGATGATTCTTGTGGCATTGCTTTGTTTTCATAATGCATTCCAGAATCAGCAGTTTCCAAATATAGCTTAATTTCACCCATGCTTTCCAGCTTTGGGAAGATCACTCTTTTCTGTTGTCAGGAGTTGGGCATGATGAAAACATTAAGCTCCCAAAATTTTTTCTTTCTTTATGCATACAAGTGTTAAAGATATATTTGCAGCTTGGCATGTGAAGTAGGTACATAACTCTGGTAGAGACTCACTGAGAAACAATCAAATCCCGTGTAAGGAGAAAGGAGGTAGTTATAGAAATTTGCTCATAAATCTGTTTTTGATCAAAGGATGGCTTACCCTTTCAGAAAAAAGGATTGATTCTGTGTCCTCCTTTTCTTTTGGCACCTGGGTGAGGGAGGAAATGGAATTGAATGAGAAATATAACATTTAAGCGTACGAAATCATAGAATATGAGTTTTTAAAAAAATTTTAAAAATGTAATTTTTTACAAAACTGTAATCTGTTATTTAATGAATCAGAAATAGAATATGATTTCAGGGGATGATTCAGCACTCTTCTCTCTCAGTCAGCATTGAACTGATATCTCAGCATGGTATTATTTCCAGGAAGTAGCATGGTACAACAGGGAGCATTTTGCAAGCAACAATTTACATCTAGGCTACTCATTGCAGTTAAAATGCTATGAAAATACAACCACAAAATGCTCCCAGTAAAATTCATGCTTGATAAAAACCATAAATAATTATGGCTGCTAAATATTAAAGGGTCACTTTATTATTATTTTTTTTACAAACAAAAGGAAAATGGAAAACACTTGGAACTTTAATAACTGTTCTGTACACAATATGAGGTCTATCAGATCCATGGAATCTCTGCCATGCTTTATTGAACCAAGGTGACTGACCAAGACTAATCATCTGGCTGAGGTGACTGGCTGGTAATAGAAATAATGATAAGTTAGGTGATGTAGAGCAGCTGAGCACAGTCACATCTGCTTTCCATGGCCAGCCATATGGATGGGGCAAGGTCTCAAGAAATTCCAGGGCCGGGATGAGTTTGGTCTGTGTTGCTCTTTAAGACACCCTGGTGTGCTAGATGCAGTAGGGTAGAGCCCAAGCATTGTAAAACCTCTACTAGTGTTATCTGAGAGCCTGAATATGGCAGGAGGGAGCTCAGTCATTTTTGCAAGTCACAACTGGGACCAATCACAGGAGGCAGATTTCGGCACCCTGGGACCATTCATATTATGTCTTCTTCTATGTAGCAGGTAGGGATAGTTTTGTAGTCAGGATAAAAGTTTTTCTAGTTCCTGATGACTGATATTTGCTGAGGAATGGACAGATACGGTGTCATTTGCTAAAATAAATCCTTTATCTTTCCAATCTTCTAGCAGTAAGCTAGTTGGGAAACCCTTTGTCATATCACAGCAGTCCACATGCAGACACTCTTCTGAGTGCACAAGGAAAGGCTGGAATCCCAGCAACTGCTTTTTCCATGTATGGCAAGCTAGTAACCAACCTCACCACCTTGACACTGCATGTAGCATGGAAGCACAGAAAGAGGTTTGTTTTCTCACCAGAAAGTTCAGCTTATACCCCTTGCTACTGAGAAGTTTGTGGCCCAGATTTTGCACCTCTTGGTTTTCCTGCTTTCTGAAGTACTATCTGGAACTGGCTGCCTCTGTGCGTCCAAAGGGCTTGTGGCATAACTTGGGTAATAAACACCTTTTTCCTCTCTGTTTTTACCCTTCACACACAGAAATTCCAGGAAAGCCTCTTTCCAGCAATATCAGGTATCTCCCAGGTTTTTATTATTATAATTATGGGTTTTAGCCTAACTTGCTGAGTATCCCTTTTGATATTCAATTTTCAAGATTTATTCAGGGCTCCTTCAATCCCACCGTCACTTGTATTGCAAGTTCTTGATTCCTGAATGCAATTTTCTTAAAAGGTTAAGTTATAGCATTTCTTCTGTAATGACTGATTTTATTTTTCATGCTGCTTCCTGAAATTCAGAGGTCAGTAAGGACAAGGAAACTGTAAATACAAGTAACACCAGTTTGAGCGTGAGTCAGATATTCCCTTTCTTAAAATAATCTAATGATAACAATATGTTTCTTCCTTACCATGAGGCAGAAGATTCCAACCCTATAATGAACTCCTTAGTGGCTATCTGACCTCTTGCAGTCGATGAGTTCCTCAGCTAAGGCACAAGTATCAGATGTTTGCAGGAGGGAATGTATCTTCAAGGAGAAGAGAGTTCCCAAGATACGATATCATCCGTTCACTCAGATAAGTAAGAGAATCAGAGCATGCCTTTGATGTTGTCAGCTTTGGCTTCATCCCTTTAACCACTTCTGAAGATGATCCAGATTCCTCTGGGTTGAGTTGGACGTGGGTTTTGGACTTAACATTTGTACATGAAACTTACTATTTAATTTGGAAAATATTATACACCACTCTTTATGCAGCACTGGAGGAAAATAGAGGCCAAGAAAACTTTTCCATATAGCTCTTGGTAACAGGGAATCCACAGAGGAAGGCCTGAGTGGGTTCCAGGACTTGTATACAAAATTCAAACTACTTTTGTGTATTATCTCGCAAAGATTCACCTGTTCTCAAAAATACCTGTCTACAGTTAAGCATACTGACTGCACAATTGACCCTGTTGGTGTGTGTTCACCAGCACTGTCATCTTAGAACTCTTTTGAATCCTAGACTTTCTTTCCCTAGCAGAGTGAGAGATTGCTAACAACATATATAAGATGTCCTAGGTTCTGTTAGAAAGCTCTGGACTTGCTGGAAGCTTTTCTAGGATTTGCAGCTTTTGGACCCTTGTTGCAAGTAGAGTTTGGATCATGCAGGAACAGTTAAGATCATAACCAGCTGAAATATGTTTTCAGTAGAATTTCAGTAAAATTGATAGGAATTTACAAGACACAAAAGCTGTAAACAAAATCCAAAAAATATCTCACAAACTGAACACTTCTCTGCTTTTGGACATTTGTATTATTTCCTCATAACGTATTTCAAAGTTATCAATTTGGTCAAGTAAAATCCTGATTGGAGAAGAAGTTACAATTTGTGTATGTGAGGCTGGGTTAACTGATGAACTTCCAGTAATTTCAGCAGTATTACACCAGTGTGCTCTAGCTGAAATATCAATGCAGGCTTTATAAAGTTCACTGATAAAACTACGTATTAACAAGATATACGTCAAAGCCACAAAGATCGATCTCTCCTACTGTTGCAACCTCCTTAAAATATAGATGCGTTTGGACCTTTGTAACTTGGCTTGTGCCATGGTATGACTTTGGTCCAGCAGCGAACCTCAGATCTGTACTTCTGCAGCATTCATAAGTTTTAGCTATTGAACTTGGCTCCATCTTTCAATTTCAATGTTTCTATATGCTCATGTTGCATGGTGTGCAGCTGTCATATAAAACAATTTGTGAAAAGGCTGAGCCATTTAAATGCAACTTCAATGTATTTAAAAGCAGCTTGGGACTTACTTTTTTTTCTCCCTTATCCTGGTTTTACATTGATGCTGTTCACTTTAATGCTCTACAGTTCTTTTGGGGTTACATTAGAGTAAGTGAGAGAATAAGGCTAATTTACTTAGCTACGTACCTTCCCAAAGGACACTTTAAAGTTTTAGCATGTATTCTTCTTCATCTTTTTTTCCTTTTAATCCTCCCTAAAGCTCAAAACATCCGAGAAGGATGAACAGAGAAAGTTTTTGCAAAGGGTGATCTTTCTTTAGATAACTTATCACCAAGACAGTGGGAGTTTTTTATTCCTTCCACCCTGTCAGTAGGAATTGGCTCCAAGATACAAGAGATTAACTGAGCTTTAATGACAAAGTAACACAAACCAAAAAGAATTAAAAGAAAACAAGACCCTGTGCTCAGATCATGTTGATGCTAATTTTCTTGTGTCTTCCTTTTTTGTTACAAACAAACCTTTTAGAATTACGTATTAAAGAGGCTGTTAAGTGGATCCAACCTGTTGTAGAGTTAATCACTTTTCAATATTTGCTACCTTATCATTAGTGTCTCAAAAATTATTTTAAAAATACCTGCTTTCTTGATAGCTAAAAGAAGATGTCAGAGACAAGTTGTTGCTGTTTTCCCCATCTTCTTTTTCAAAGTTGAACCATGAGGTAATAAAGGACTGCAAAGGACTAGTCCTTTGTAGTCAGCAAAGGTTGTTCATAAAGACGCCTAATAATTTCCCATTATTGCTCTCTTCATCAGGGCATTGCTTTTGTACTCACAGAGCTCAGGTAGTGTTTCTGACCACCACATAATTTAAATTACTGGAACACAGTAATTCTCACACCAAAACAATGCATCTGGAAATGCAGCAGCTCAGAGCAGCTGCTGGCCTGCCTCATTAAACAGCTATCTGTCTGAAAGCAGCCAGCCGGATCCTAACACTTGCCCTGGCGGGCAATGGCAGCTCTGGACAGCCACAGGACTCGAGCTCAAAAACCTTCCAGAAACATTAACTCAAATTAAGAAGCAGAAATCACCTTAGATCTCCAATGCATGCATTGTTCTTTGATGGTCTCAGATATGCTACTGAGCTGTTCTGGAGGAATGCTAGTGATACCACAAATTTCTGTGTGGAAATTAGAAAATGCTTGGGGACTCTGATACTTGAAGTGGTAAATACAACTGGCTTCATCAATTTAAATACCATTGTCCAACCAGGAAATAAGACATATTGTACGACATGATTATGGATGACCACATGATCTCTTTCAAAAAAAAAAGACCCAAAAAATGCTGATGAACGCAGCTCAGATTTTGAACATTGAAGAATCCCTAGCAGCAGTTTGTAAATAACTAGGAGGCAAAGAATTACCCACAGGAGCTACTGGGAAAGTAGTATGAAATAATGAATAATTTTAAAGACTCAGAATGCATATAAATGGCTTGAGTGTTCATTAGTCTGCTCAGTATTTGTTGACTGTTGCTTATTCTTCCTGACAAAAAATTCTTTCCTGATCGCCATCCAGCTCAGAAGGGCCATAAAGGCCATATGGCCTATGCAATAACATATAGTTGAGGATAACCCTGAAACAGCCTTTCTAAACTGAATAGTAGCTTTCCTGATCTCCTGGTGGAGGCAGTCTTTGCACAGCACAGACCTAGCACCCAGAGGTTTTTTTGCGCATTTGCATAGTTCCAAGACTTGCATTCGCACAAGTCATGATGCAAACTTCCAATTGTCATTAATGTAACTTACTCACATTTATGTCTGGCACGACCCACTTTGCCTGCATAAGCCTCTCTAGGGATGACTAGTGGGGAAGGCTGACTGCCAAAGCTTCTTTCAGGTCAGCAACCTGAGCAATATGGAGGTCCCTGCCTCACTTTTCATTAGTCCGCACCTGTGCAACTGCACTGATAGTCCTCTGGGGTCATGATCTCCCAGCAAGCCATCTCAAGTGGTGGGAAGGGTGCCCATGGAGATACAAGGGCCTGAGCAGGGTCACTGGTGAAACCCTGAGGCCAAAAGCTCAGGCAGGCTAAACAGTCACCCCAGGAACTGTAGAAAGCAGTTCCTGTGGGTTAGACAGGTCCATGGTGCCCTGAAGGTGCATCTCATGGTCTCTTACCAAGAGCACTGTCCCACCAACACCCTGTTGTGGCCTTTGGAGGACAAGGAGCTCCTGCCCAAGCATGGCTAAGAGTCTGGCTTGTAACTGGGGCGAGCACAACTGGCAAGGGATGTCATGATCAAACCTCTGAATCCAGGGAATATCTCCAGAGCTGAAAGCAACGTTTCCTTTACAGACGCTGCAGCAGAGAGGACCTTACTGTTGTTTTTCTGGGTCTTTTGTGTTAGGCAAGAAATGCCAGAAACAAAATGATGTAAAATTACTTTCTGGACCATCTTGGTGCATACCCAAAACCATAACGGCTTTGCCATTAAAGCCAAGAAACGCCTCCTCATAATGGTGTGAGAGCATCGTCGGCCATCAGCAGAAAGGGGACCAGAATGGGAGCCTGGTGCCTCGCAGGGCCAGCCCAGCCCATCTGAGCACAGCACCAGGAAACCACAGGCAGGAAAACACCAAGGCAGTCTTAAAGAACGCAGCATTTCACTGCACAAGCTCATTTAAGCTTTCCTCCCCCACCCCCTGCTAATGGGTGTCCCAGTCATCAAGGCAGTTTGGAGGTTAATCATGAGTGTAAGAAAGCACTATAATTGCATGCCAAGGTCTGAACACTCAAGGGATAAAAAGCACTGTTCATTCCAGGAACATTTTAGCAACTGTTGACTGGTAGAAAGTAAACAGATTTCAAAAAGTGTCAGCATGCCATACCACTGCATGCCATTCCAAGATGAACATTGTTTCTAAATATATTTCCTGTGAGTGGAGGAGGAAAATAAATCTAGTTTTAAAGAAATAAAAACAAACCAGATGTGCACAAGAGTGTGTTTTAAGCTTTTTTTTTGTTTTAAATAAAGGTTTTTCTTTACTTCAGAGGTACCAAGTCAATAAACGTAATCTGAAAGCTACCATGGCATTCGTTACCGCCCTATTTAGTGCCCCTGCTACCCGTTGTAGCTGCACCCATTTGCCAGTTTCTCTGAACATGTAACTGAGTGAGAGAATGCAGCAAATATTTAAAACTGATGAAGGCCTTTTAGACTTATCAAAACCACTTGTGCTTTCATGGTTGTGCAAGGTGTGATGTTGAGCTTTGGCATATTATGAAAAATAGCTGACGGTACATGTAACTCATTAGACTATTGCCAAGAAACATACGCTAAATGATCTTTACATTGAAGGCTGTATGTCTGCTCAGTTCACTGCTAGTAGACCGTCCTGGGCTGTTTTTACATGCAATTAAAATTCCTGATTGACAGATCTCCTGTTTGTTAATGGTCAATTCGATTACACATACTACTCTATCATATCCAGTATTGGAATACGAGTGACTTTGTCAGAAAGTATTATTGCTGGTCTCTGATTGGAAAACAAAGTCTTCTTTTAAACAGGAAAAAACTTTAGGTAAGTGTGAATGTTTGTTCAAATTCCTTTTTTTCTTTTCACAGGTGGGAACGAGCATGTCAGTTCTTGCAGGTTGTCTTGTTTCCTTACTTCTTGCCTCCTTCATTGAGATTGAGATTTTGGGGATATGGCCCTGAGATGCTGAGAGTACTTGTCCCAGCTGAGATTTTAATTGGCTTACAGATGCCAAAAAATGGTCAAATCAAACCACATGACACAAAGATGGAATTTCCAGATGCTTGCATGGAAACAGGTATGGCAAGAAACCAAAGGCCACCAGAGGAAAAAAAAGGAAATGCAGAGTAATTCCCTTGCTGACCCTCTTATAAAAGTTATACAATACTTGTTTGTGATTTTCACTTCCTTCCCACAAGACAGGTCATACAGTCTCGATGCAGACATGTATGCGTGCAAACACAGATACAGACACATACACACACATCATTACTTTACCATGACCATATACCCAGTCTTAGCAATTGCCCATACAAATGACTGTTTGTACTAAAAAGCCATCTGTGAATTGTAATTTTGCACACACGGTAATTATGTGCAAATTACAGAAATGCATATTTATGAAGTTTTGACTTTCTGTACATCCATTCATGTTAGGGATCAAGCTGTGAGAGTGGAATATGGAAATTCCTATTTAAGATACTCCTGTCTCTAGTAAAAATTAGAGGATAAGGATAAGGAAGAAATGTTCCAGATGGTGTTATATTAGCATCCTGGTTAATGTTATAGTAGCAAGAAAGATAGAGTTTTTTACCATGATAGCACCACAGCAGGCTGAGATGGGAATGCCAGAAGAGTGAACTCTGTTAGCAGAAGTCTGTAACTTCTTTAGAGCGAGAAGACTGCTCCCTAATAAAGCACATGGTGACCATAAAGCTGCCGATACCATAGTCATTAGCCAAAAGGTCAAGAATCTATTAGCAGCTGCCACTGCAGAAAGCCATAGGGCCAGTAGCTATAAGACACAGCAGTCTTAGAGAGACCTGCAGATGACACAGAGCATCTGATAAGAATCAGGCTCTGCAGCTTCTAATCCCATGTCCCATGATGGATGACATAACCTTGCTATTGATTAATGCTTCCCAGGTCTTGGTTCATGTCAGGTGGCAATGGATCAATAGCTTTCCAGCTTTTAATGCAGCAGCTAAACTCCTCATCAAGATTAGCACATGCAGCCACTAGAAACAAGTTCCTGTTCCTGTGCTCTTGTATTATTCTTTTTGGTGGGTATGCTACCAAGTCCTGACCTCCATTGTGTCTTTAATTACAGATGGCAGGGTACAATTCCTTGCTGTTAGACAGGCAGCATACTGTAGCTATTTAATGATCACTTTGCCCTGCTCAAGCTTTTCTCTCCAGCATACAAGAAGTACCTACACTGAGCTAGAAACTCATTTCTCTTTTCCCACCCTTTTCACTCTCCTTCTCCCTCCCACCAGATTGTACAATTCAAGATGAGGAAGCAAGATGGTATCCCTCCATTAACAAACAAATAAACTTAATTCAAGCCCATAACTATGATGGTGGGAGGCAATGGACACTGGCGAATTTCTTCACCTGTCTAGCAAATAAGCCTAAGAGCAAGTGGAGAAAAACGATACCTTCCTTAAAAGGAAAACCATACAAACTGCTAACAAAGAGTTAAGCAAATTTGCATTACTGTACTTATGTGCAAGCCTAGTGTGACTGCAGGCCGCCCCCGAGCAGTGCTTGGGTGGTCCTCTACAAATTCGTATGCAGCAATCTATTAGTGGTATCTAGCAGTGATTTATGCAGCTGTCAAGCTGCCTTCATCAGTACAAATGAATTGTGGGCACCATCAACTAATGCAGACTCCTTCATAGTGTCTAAAGTAAACGAGGGCCAAATTAAAAGAAAAACAGCCCAAGGTACCACCCACTCATCTTCTCAGTTCTTTAATGACAAGTTCCCTCTACAGAAAAAACATACAGCTGCTCATATGAGACCACACTTACAGAGACCCCACTGTCTAATCACAGACAGCCTGTGAAAGTTAGCTTTCAGGGGCTTGGTTGGAGCAAGGAGAACAGGAAAAGTTGGCAGAGTTCCACCAAAAACTAAAACAGTATTGATGGCAAATAAAATTGACACAGGACCAAATCAGTTAGTTTTCATAACAAATACTGATGCGTTATTTTGTCAGAGAATAATATGAACCATCTGATGATGATATAATACACCCTTGTAGTGTGTGCCTGTGTCTTTGTTTTCAATAAGAACCAGTGCTATAGGGTATCTTGGTCCAGCCGCAAACGCTAGTCCTAGCTGGCGGCCATTCCAACCAAGCAACCTCAGTTTTGCTACTCTGGATGCACAAATACACTGGTGCTTTGCAAAGGGGCAGAACAGCATCCCTGAGTCATGTGTGGGCGAAATGCCAGTCTTCACAGTCATTTTTGACTAGTTTATGTGAAAATGGAGTGAGAAATACTTCTTGCCCAAAATACTTCTTGCCCAAAATACTGTCAATGAACAAAAGAATCAGAAAAGCAGGCCTATGCACACATGCGCTCTCACACTTTTTGGAAAAGATGCTTATATTTGATTCCAAACTGAGAAAAAGTTGTTCCTGGAAAGACCAGAAACTTGACCATTCTGAGGCATAATTAATCATCACTGGTTTTGATATAACATAAAATAATACTTTCTGCACAAAATTACCGTCTTTCCTCATAATTACACATGAACTTTCAAGAGTCTTGCACTCTCTTAAGCCAGCAGAATGGAGGGAGCTTGTGATAATAGGGTCTGCCTATGGTTCAGCTTTACAGAGAACATTTTAATATTGCACTTATTAATGTGGCAGAATGAAGGAATCACTTGTGGACACTGGCAGAGAAAAGAGCTGTCCAAGCAAAATTGTCCATTAGCAGTCCCATTCTGCACAAAATTATCTAAGTCTAGACAATCTGCCTGAAGACTAATCTGTGCTTGACTAACGTAAGTGTAATGACCACTGAACCCCCGTGGTTCCAGTTGGACTTTCATCAGACTGTAACACCTCTCATACCACAGCCCCTTAAGAATGTGCCACTTACATAGGATTCAAACAGGGCCTGAGTTGATCTTGTCCTCAATCTTTTCAACAATTTGCTCTGAAGCGAAGAGGAGGAGTGATATGTCAAAGTGCTTAGCAGCATCCCTCCTGAGGCAGGCAGCATCGCAAGGACCAGCACGGGACACTGAAATGAGGAAAATGGTGCTTAAGTGAAAGTCCTGTGCTAGACAAAAGAGACAGTTATCTTCACATTCATTTCACCAGCACTGAAACTCCCGGTGCTGCCAGAGGCAGGAATTCCTTAATTGTCTTAATACTCATGCCGTGATTTTGAGAGTTTTGTGCCTACAGACTCTGAGAACTTTTGCTGGCAAGTACAAATGTCCTTAAAGGTCTGTACCCTGTCCTAATACACTGCTCTTTGGGACATTTTCTTTATCTCTGGCACTGAACATGGTACGAACAGCTGCAGGGGCTGTAATAGTGATTGTGGCCAGCTTTCTCTTTTGTGATTCTCCTCTTTTTTTCTTTATTGTTCAGTCCTGAATTACTGAGCTTTGTCCTAGCCTGAAAACTGCAAGTATTTCTCTTCTCTCCCTGGCGGGCCTCAGATATAACAGCACAAAAGAAATCTCCAAGCCATCCTAATTTTAGAAGGCACTCATTTGCTGGACAGTTCCCCAGTGACCCTACACGGAGAGAAAAAAGGAGCTGGAAAAGGCACTTTCTGCTGTTTTGAAGCAGGGAGAAGCGATGAAGTGTCCTGTCTCAGTACATTTAGTGTGCAGCTAGAGAGGGCAGGGGACTGAAGCATATGCAAACACCAACAGGCCAAAGTACCCCAGAGTGTGGCCCACAATTGCCTTGTCCTCATTATTGAGACTATGGGCAAAGCTGAGCAACGGCAAAGGGCTTTTTTTGCCATTGAACTTAAACATCAAGAAGTTTCTTCCTTGTAGAAGGAATTCTAATGGACAATCTGGTTGCTTTGGTGTTGGTTTTACTTTATTTATTATCAGAGGTGTTTATCATGACTCATGAACTGCAGATAACACTTCTTGTCCTGACATCATGAAGACACTGTCAGGGTTGGTCAGATGTGGGTGGTTCCTACACCAAAATAAAAACGGGATATCTGTGAACTAGATCTTGCAGGACAACAAGAGCTCTGCCTCCAGACTGCAATTAAATCCTTAGGAGCATAACCCTCTGCCTAAGTGGTGCTGGCAGTAGCAGAGACTGTGTCTAGTTAAAGTGATGGGTTCTTGTTAAGACAGGTGTCTTATGCTTACATCCAGAGATCCAGAAAAAGTGAGACCCTCTCTGAGTGTCTTTTGTAGGCAGAATACTAGAACACGTTGGTAACATAGTTATATGAAGGACAAAATAAAGCAGTAAAACACCCTTTCCCTTTGGCAAAAGTCTGTAAACTTCGTTCTTGATGCACTGGAGCAATTATACAGTAATCAAATTATTTTCTACCATATCATTTTCCCATTGTCCAACCATTACTGTATTTGTAAATACTTAGTAAATCAGACCTCAAGAAGAGGCCTTTTAGAGAAATCAGTCTGGCCTGTGACTAAACTATTGCAGAAGTCAACATGGGAGTAATAGAGGTGCCCACAGGATGCTGTTGTACCTGAGGGATATGTTCTGGGCAACACCTTTCCACAGCCAGTGATTCCAGCCATCTGTAGTGAAGAAGGCAACCCTCATTAAAACCCACACTGTTTTACTGCTGTCTCCTGGGACATCCACAAAGGTTCTTTGCTGGAAGAGATGAAAGAAGGTAAGTTACATGGTTCTTGCAGTGCCATATGTATGTGTGTCTATTTACTTAGTTTGGCAAGAGAAGCTGGGATGTCAAATTTTAGGATTCATTATTCAAACCTACCAGATCTGCAATACAGCAGAGATTTAAGAATATAGCCATCAATATGACCTGCACTCTGAAAGATGAAACCACATATTAACTTCATTTTATACTTCTTGGAGAGCTGGGTTACTTGTCATTATTGTGTTTATTCAGGTGTTCATTCTTCTCCACAAAAAAAAGAGATGGTTGGCTTATGTGGATGCTGCAAGTGCTATAAATTTCAATTTGGTGAGTTTTAAGCATGTTCTTGAACATCCTGCCAGGTCACAATTCTGAATAATACAGATCTAAACTTTAACAAGGTAAATCTCTTTGTGAATGAAGAAAAAGGTAAAATGCATGCATGTGTACCTGCATTTATGTGTCCTTGTGTGACAAGGAGATGGAAGTTCAGGAACATGTCCATATTGCACAACAGAGATCAGTGTAGAGATCCCTGAAGCCCTGATGGCACTACATCCCAGACCAAGGAAGAACGTGGCTGTGGCTGTACAGAGCCATGCTTGGGCTACCTAGCCATGCTACAGTGTAAGACTATTTAGCCTGGATGTTTGACTGTGCTAAAGTAGCAATACTGCCTGCAAGAGAGTACAAGGTTCAAGGTAATTTGGGAGAGGTTCACAGATCTTTACCATGACTGCACTGGGTGGCTTGGGTCAATTAGATGACATTCACAGTGGAGTGAATCAGTATGTCCTAACCAGGAGTGTCCAAATTAGAGCACAAAAAGAGAAGAGTAGTTAGTAGAGAAAGAGTGAAACTATGGCACCCCTTGAAATCTCACCTGGAGCATTAAATGGTACCAGTGCTCAGAGGCAGAAATGATCAGAGCTGATGTGGTCATAAAAACCAGATGACGGTAAATAGGGAGATGCACTGGAAGGACCTCAAACAGATGGATATACCCAAAAGAAAAGGACTTCCAAGAGATGTGCTAAATAAAATAACCTTTTTTAAAGGAAAATAATTTAAAGAACAGGAGGAAAAGTCTTACTCTTGGAAAGAGTACTCTTGGCAACAAAAGCAGATATAATGGATGAAAGTCTAACTCACCATGTTGAAGAGATCAAACTCAGTGGCAGCAAAAGGAAAGAAAAGGAGTAAAGAGGGCTGAACTCAGTATGAAGTACATTTTCAGGGGACAGAGAAAGATGCCTAATGAGAAAAGTAAGGCCAGAAAAGTTTGTCAAAGTTTCCACACCAAACAATTTGTTCAGCCAGCAAAACTGTAAATCAGAGACTTTTTTATTTTTGGCACAGATATAAATGAAACCTTCTAGTCAGGAAAACATTTTTCATTATGTGCTGTGTAACCTCCCATTTGTAGAGACATGTTATAACCAGGACTAAAAAACTGTCTAGAATGTTCTGCAAAACAGTCTAATTTTACCCATAATCCCCTAGCAGCTCTATTGATATCTCATCTTCCGCAGCTTCTCTTCCTCATGTTTGTTTCCCACAACACCGTACTCAAATGAAACAAGAGGTTCTGGCATCTTTCCAGAAAGTTAGGTCCATAAAAATATATTTTGCATTACTTAAAAATGTTTTGCACTGTCCCACTAAAAGTGAGCACACAGATAGATGATTTAATCTGTTAAAAGGACAGAAATAAGCTTGGACTTGTGAATTTACATCTGAATACAGAATACTTTCTTCTAAGAACTAATTGTACCTCAAAAGGCATACAAAATGAAAGGAGGCTTCTAAACATAACTGTTTTATGAGTGTATTCCAGAGCAGCAGCAGGATGAGAATACCAAAAATAGTCAGGGCTCTAAGCACTTTGTTAAGAAGCACTTTAGGTCTTCAATATGTTTATTATTTGCACCACACCACACTCTCATGAAGTAAACAGACAACTCTTAATTTAAAACATTTTTCTTCTTGGAGCAGCTACGGTAGCTCTCATTCACGTAAATATATGTACATATTTTTCTCCAACAACAGTACCCTCTAGAGATGCTGTTCTATTTTGACAAACAAAACAGATTTGTGTTCAACTCCAAATACCTTCCTATAGTCACAACATTACCTTGTGCAATTCATGACCCCAGCTCACAAGGACTTGAGCCTGGACTTTGGGCTGTTCATACCAGTCACATTAAACACAAAGTAGATACAGCCAGCCCTGGCCTCAGTCTCTCTTGTAACCCATCTCAGGCATTTTCAGGCAGATTGCAGCGCAACCCTTGGCCTCAGAACATGCCACCTAGCAGGAGCTTGATTCCCCAGCAAGCCATAATAGGGAACAGCCTCTTGGGTTGCAGCCTGTGCTGCTTCCTCATCCCATCATATGGTGTCTCATAATCTCAACCCCATCCTCCTATTCCAAAGGTCTTATGCACTAACAAGTAGGAAACTTGAGAGGCTGGTGCTTATGGGAGTGTGGGTTTCATTTCTGTTTCAGCTTCTCCAGGAATCAGCAGTGATTCTTCCACCTCCCTCCCCACAAAGTGGACACAGCACCCCTCTGGGGTTTCTGTGATGCTCTTCACCTCCCTCGTGTAGCTCCAGTGGCACAGAACCACTTCATGCCAGAGAGATCCCAGCAGTACCTTGAAGGATTACCTGAAGGTTAAGTTTTATTGCTATAACTTACCCTAAACGGTCAACCTTGCTGCAAGGCCTGTGTCTCTGTTACTTCATTTTCTCAGGAGTGCAACTACTTCCCCAGTGCTGGCAGATATCACAATGCCTGAAAAGATGCTGTTATGTTGGCCAAAAAACCCAAATCAACATGAATGCCTGTTAATCAGTATAGTTTCCTCTTGTGGGAAACCATCTTAAGCAGTGAAAGAAAATGTCTGCTAGTACAATAAAGGTTTCTGCAGATCTGAGGTATTTAAAGGGAACTTTGCCTTGATAGATGGAGTATGTCTTGCCATACCGGAGAAGACCTATCAGGAGGCTCTGGAGACAGAGCACAAAATGACTGAGACCCTTCCCTGGGTAAAGAAATGTTTTTTGTTTAAATCTGAAGCAGCTCAAGGAAGTAATGACTGACCCAAGGCACTGGTTTCCTTCCATTCAAGGAGATTATTTTAGTGCTTTTACTGGTTTCAGAATATATGCAATGGTAACCTTGTCCAAAATACACCAAGACCAACCTCCAAGCTGCTAGGTGGTATTGCAGTACAAATATTTTCTTTTACATGGGTGTGCTTTTTGCCAGAGTGTGTCCTCCCCTTCTCCAAGCAGCCAAGCAGAGGCTGCGTGATCAGCCTGAAAATTGCAGGAACTGATTCACACAAATACTGGCAGGCCTTCCTCGGCCCCGTGTCGTGATCTAAGCAAGAAATTGTCTTCAAAATTGAACTTTTCAGTTTTTTTCAGCTCTTAGAAATGATGGATTAAACCATCCTGGCTAGGGAAAAAAAACCTCATTGTGCAACAACTCCTGGTTTTCTGTTAGGTTACACAAGGCAGAAAAAAGAATCATATTTACAGTTGCTGGTTGGGAGAGGGCTGGTGTTAGTATTGGTGATTTATGCCATTTGTCTTTCTAAAAGAACTTTCATTACCAAAGGTTGAGATAGAAACTTTCTACTAAATTTCTTGAGTGAGTAACTGTAGAAGAGATGAGTGACAGCAAAATCTAGCAAAGCTTGAAACCTGTTTTGAAGTGGGTGTCACCTTCCCAGCCAGGTCTCTAGCTCCATGCAGGGCAGTGAGATGCTCCTCTGCCCTGGCATGGGCTCATGTCTGGGGCTGAGTGCACATGAGCAGCTCATTGCTGCCAGTTGGATCTCAAACCTCTCTGGGTAGCAGCTATAAATCTCTAGAAAGAAGAGGCAAACTTCACATTTGGTGGGTGCAGCCCCTTGTTTCAATTCTGTGAGATGAAGGGGAAGATCACAGAGCACTCATGAGCTACTGCTAAAACTTGATGATCAGTCTTGATGTTCTGTGAATCTTGGAATGAGGCAAGGACCAAAAATGTATGCTAAATCCCATAATCCAGATCACTTACTTAAGGCTTTTCAAATTCTGGTATTGATTTTTGTCATGTGGAAATGGTGCAGTACTGAATTAGCTAAGACTGCTTCTCTAGGATGCTATGGATAAGTTGGGGGATGTTTTGTGTAAAAAACAAAACAGTGTTTACTACAGACAGATAAAAACAAGAATGAAAGTAAGTGCTTATGGTACAAAGACAGACTGCATTGTGAAAGAGAGGAAACAGAGTACTGGAAAGACAATGGCAATGCAGTTAAAGAAACAGTATTACCTGGTCGGCCATGATGTGCCATTTATTCTATTTCACTCCTACTTTCTCTCTTCTCTCCTTCAGTCTCTCAGCTGCCAAGAAAATCTCCATTTTTCCTACCCTCAGTCCTTGTGACTCAAAATTATTTGCTGATATGTAGCCATGGAGTTGCTTGGCACATCACTGAAAAATATCCTCACGCCCAGCCCACAGTTGAAAAAAATTATTTGTCAAAGAAATTTCTTTGATACTAGAGACATTTTTCCAAATAATTTTATTTCAGTTTTCTGTCCTTGTGGTGATAAGGAGGATGAAAATATTGGCATGAGCATACATGCCTCCCAAATGTCATGTGGCAATTGCACATTGCAGAATCACTGAATCACAGCATGCCTAAGACAGAGAGCAACCTCTGTAGATCTTCTAGTCTAACTCCGGCTCAGAGAAGGGTCATCTAGAGCAGGTTGCTCAGGGCCATGTTCAAGGATGGAGACACCACAACTCCTCTAGGCAACTATTTCAGCAAAAAAGTTTTTTCCTGCATTTAAGGAATTTGAATTTGTGCCCATTTCCTATTGTCCTGTCACTGAACACCACTAAGAAAAGCCTGGCTTTGTCTTATTTGTGCATTCACACCAGGTATTTATGCACACTAAGATCCTCTCTGGAGCCTTCTCTTCCACTGGCTGAACAGTCCCAACTCTCTCAGCCTCTCCTTGTATGGGAGGTACTCCAGTTCCTTAATCATCTTCATGGTCTTTCACTGGACCTTCTCCAGTATTCCCATGTCTCTTTTGAACTGGATCCAGCACTCCAGATATGTCTCACAAGTGCTGAGTAAAGGGGAAGGATCACCTACCTCAACCTCCTGGCAATGTGCTTCCTGGGAAGCCTTCTTTGCTGCAAGGAATCATGGTCAATTTGATGTCTACCTCAGGTCCTTCTTTGCAGAACTGCTTTCCAGCAAGTAGGCTCCCAGTGTGTGCCTCAGGTTATTCCTCCCCAGGGGAAATACCTTGCATTTCCCTTTACTGAACTTCATTAAATTCTTTTGAGCCCTTTCCTCCAGCCTGTCCTGGTCCCTTTGAATGGCAGCACAACCATCTGGTTTGCCAGCCACTCCTCCCAGTTGTGTATCATCTGCAAGCTTCGTGAGGGTGCACTCTGTCCCAGTGTCCCAGTTATCAGCAAAAGTTTTAATCAGCACTGGTTCCAGTATTGATGCCTGGCATGCATCACTAGGCACTGGCCTTCAACTGGAATTCATGCCACTGATCACAATCCTTTGAGCTCAGAAGTTCAGGCAGATTTTAATCTACCTTGACATTCGCTTATCAGCCCATACTTCATCACCTATTCTATTAGGGTGCTATGGGAGACAGCATCAAAAGCCTCCCCTGATGTCAAGATAAAAACCTCCAATTTGTCCACTGAGCCAGTCATTTCATCATAGAAGGCTATTCAGTTGGTTAGGAGTGATTTCACCTTCCTAAATCCATGCTGTCTACTTCCAGTCATCTTCTAGTCTATCTTGGGATAGATATGCCCATGACAAGCTGTGAGATGACATGCCACAGGAACAGGGTGCTAGCAAACGCCCCAACCTGCTGCTCTGAGACTTGCTGGCTACACTGCAGCACACCTGAAGTCTTGCAGAGATGAGTCAGGGGCTCCTGAGGTAATAGCTAAGAGGGAAACACCAGTGAAACACCTCAAAGGAATTAATGGATGTTCTTCTAGGAAGACGACAGGGCCAACAGCCCAGCTGAAGTGCCTCTACACCAATGTACACAGCATGGGCAACAAGCAGGAGGAGATGGAAGGCACTGTGCTGCCAAAAAGCTACAACTTCATTGCCATCACTGAAACTTGGTGAGATGAATCCCATCACTGGAGTACGGTAATTGATGGCTACGGGCTGTTCAAAAGGGACAGGTGAGGAGGAGGGGTAGAGGTGTTGCCCTCTACATCACAAAATGGATAGAGTGTGAAAAACTGTCTCTGAAGAATAGCCACAACCAAGTTGAAAGACCATGGGTAAAAACTAGAGACCAAGGCAACAAGGGGAACCTTGTCTTTGTTGTTTACTACAGACCATCCAATCAAGAGGAGCCTATTGATGAAGCCTGCTTAATCCAGCTACAGGAGGTATCCCATTCACAGGCTCTCATCCTCCTGGAGGAATTCAACCAGCCTGTTATCTGCTGGAAAAGTAGCACAGGGAGCTCTAGGCATTCCAGGAGACTCCTGGAATGCACTGAGGGTAACTTCTTAAGCCAGGTAAGTGATAGACCCACCAGAGGGAATGCAGTATTGGACCTGTTGGTCACCAATGCAAGTGAGCTAATCACTGACATCAAGACTGGAGGCAGCCTGGGCTGCAGTGATCATGCACTGGTAGAGTTCACAGTCCTGAGGAATATGTGTCTGGCAAAGAGTAAAGGCAGGACCCTAAATTTTATGAAAGCAAACTTTCAGCTCTTCAAGAGTTAGTCAATAGGACTCCCTGGGAAACTGCCCTCAAGGACAAGGAAGCAGAACAGAGTTGTCAGATCTTTAAAGATACTTTCTATAGAATATGAGAGTTCTTGAACTCCAAGTGTAAGAAATAAGGAAAGGAAGGCAAGAGAGCGGCACAGTTGAGTTGAGACCTGCTGGTCAAACTAAAGGGCAGGAAGGAAATGCGTGGGCATTGGAAGCAGGGACAAGCATCCTGGGAAGAGTAAAGGGACGTTGCCCAGTTTTGTGGAATAAGGTCAGGAATGCCAAGGCACAGCTGCAGCTGAAGTTGGCAAGGGATGCAAAGAATAATAAGAAGGGCCCCTACAGGTATGTCAGCCAGAAAAGGAAGGTCAAAGAAAGTGTACTCCCCGAGTGAGTAAGACTGGCAAATTGGTAACAGACAAGGAGAAGGCTGAGGTTCTCAACAACATGTTCGCCTCAGTCTTCACCGGCAACCTGTCTACCCACACCTCTCCAGACTGCAAGATGAGGACTGGGGGAGCAAAGTCCCTCCCACTGTAAGAGAAGCTCAGGTTTGTGACCTCCTGAGGAACCTGAACACACAGAAGTCTATGAGATCTGGCAAGATGCATCCCAGAGTCCCAAGGAAATTGGCTGATGTAGTTGCCAAGCTGCTCTCCATAATATCTACATGAAGAGTCGTGGCAGTGAGATGAAGTCCCCGCTGACTGGAAAAAGGGAAACATTGCACCCGTTTTTCAAAAGGGTAGAAAGGGGGATCCTGGGCACTACCAAACTGTCAGCCTCACCTCTGTGCCTGCAAAGATCATGGAACAGATCCTCCTACAAGGTATGCTGGGGCACATGGAGGACAGGGACTAGATGATCTTAAAAGGTCCCTTCCAACCTAGGTGATTCTGTGATTCTGTGATTTGAGACAGCCAGCATGGCTTCACCAAGGGCAAGTCCTCCCTCACCAGCCTTCTGGCCTTCTATGATGAAGTGATTACATCAGTGGACAAGGGAAGAGCTACGGATGTTGTCTATCTGGACTTCTGTAAGGCCTTTGGCACAGTCCCCCACAGCATCCTTCTCTGAATTGGAGAGATACAGATTTGATAGGTAGACTGTTTAGTGGATTGGAAATTGGTTGGATGGTCATATCCAGAGGGTAGTGGTCAACAGCTCAATGTTCCAAACAGAGATCAGTGAGAAGTGGTGTCACTCAGGGGTCTGAGTGATGTCCAATATACATTCATCAATTACATAAAAGGGGATTGAGTGTTTCCTCCACAGAGTTGCTGACAACACCAAGCTGAGTGATGCAGTTCACACACCTGAGGGATGGGATACCATCTAGGGGTACCTGGACAGGCTCAAGAAGTGGGCCCATGTGAACCTTATGAGGTTCAACAAGGCCAAGTGCAAGGTCCTGCAATAGGGTTGGGGCAACTCCAGGTATCAATACAGGCTGAGGGATGAAGGGATTGAGAGCAGACCTGCCAAGAAGGACTTGGGGGTACCGGTGGATGAAAAGCTGAACATGAACTGACAATGTGCTCTCACAGCTCAGAAAGCCAGCTGTGCCCTGAGCTGCATCAAAAGAAGCATGGTCAGCAGGTCAAGGGAGGTAATTCTATCCCTTTACTCCTCTCTGGTGAGACCTCACCTGAAGTACTGCATCCAGCTCTGGAGTCCTCAGCACAGGAAACACATGGACCTGTTGGAGCAGGTTCACAGGAGGGCCATGAAGTTGATCAGAGGGCTGGAGCACCTCTCCTTTGAAGACAGGCTGAGAGAGTTGGGGTTGTTCAGTCTGGAGAAGGGAAGGCTCAGGGACAACTTATTGCAGCCTTTCAATACTTAAAGGGGGCCTACAGGAAAGATGGGCCAGGCTGTTCAGTAGGGCCTGTTGTGATAGGACAAGGGGTCATGGTTTTAAACTAAAAAGAGGGAATATTAAGACTAGGTATAACAAAGGAATTTTTTTCAGTGAGGGTGGTGAAGCACTGGAACAGGTTGCCCAGAGAGGTGTTAGATGTCCCACCCCTGGAAACATTCAAGGTCAGGTTGGACAGTGCTCTGAGCTGCATGATCTAGTTGTAGATGTTCCTGCTCATTGCAGGGGGTTTGGACTAGATGATCTTTAAAGGTCTGTTCCAGCCCAAACTACTCTACAACTCTATTCTATGATTCTTGTTCCTAATATATTTGTACACAATTAGTAGCCAGATATCTCACTATAATTGAAAGTTAATCAGAAACTTGACAAATCAATAAATTGTGCCAAAGAACTAAAATCATGTGGAAAGCAAATGATAAAGAACTTTGTTAGATTGCTCACAGTGTTCAGGTACTTCCTGTGCTTCATGATTTTTATTACGTTGTATATCAAGTGAAAATAATATGACAAGTTCAATTCAGTTTCCATAGCTGATCCCATTTTCTTCTAGCCTTCATTCTGTGTGCTTCTCATGGGCTTTCTCTCCTGGACAAATACATCTTGGACTACTTTCTAACTGCTCAGCTTCAGCTAGAAGATTGGAGACTGTTTCTACAGTATTCCAGCCTGCAGTGGGATAAGAAAAACAGTGAGTCCTTCCTAACACAAATTCAAAAAGCTCAAGAAGAAAATGTAATTTACTTCAAAGCCTCCCATCTCTTGGGGGAGTGATCCAGATAGGCTATTGTATAAAAGACAATAGTCACTGTCCTTTATCTCCCAATTTAACACTCACAGACAATTATTTTAATATAAAATCGTGTCTGCCACTGCCGTTGTTCCCAACTCCATTCTGCAAGGACAAGTATTTTCTGCAAATGCTTAACAAAATTTCATGTGCCTTTGGGAACCTTAGATAGGATTTCATGGATTAGGGGAGGCCTTTGTTGTTTAGCACTGTGATATCCGAAGTGCCCATGAACGTTCACCAATACATGCTGTTATGAACCCTGAGCATTACAACAGTATCAAGAGCAAGGAATTTTTAAGTACCTGTAAGATACGCTGTAGCTGCAGGAAGTTTCAGGGTCGCAGCTTTGGAATGGGCACCTTAGTTCTAATCTAGGCACCAGAATCCATTTGGAAATGGTCTGAGATGTGCTGTTTTCAGTTCCTGACACCAGCCTGGAGGCACACTTGGATGTAAACAAGAACTTGAATAGGCTGTGCTTCTGCATTTCAGTTACCAAAAGCCTTTTTTGCCTCGCATACCTAAGAAGTGCTTGAGCAATGCAAGATCCAAATGACTCTTTTAAAAACTGCAGTAACCGCACTCAAAGCCTTGCTTCTGCAATGTAAGATAATGCATGCCACTAGAGGTCCTTCCATATGTTTCAAAGGATCTCGCCCTGCTGCTAAATACAGCATTAGTCTATCTTTCGTGCGAGAGTCTTCGTCCTTGTGAGAGACCAGATCTGATGCTGATTGTTCTCTGACTGTAACTGGGACAAGTGAATGCTCTGTTTCTTATCAGAGTGTTGGTATCTGTTCCTTCCTTCAGAGAGTTCATCCAGCTGGCTTATGGCTCTCACAGCTCAGCCAAGAGGGTGGGGGGAAGGGGATTAGCCCAATAGTTTCAGTAAATTACACACATTCATCAGCCCCTTGACTTCTACACTCAAATTCTTGCCTTTTATGGCAGACCCAGGGAAAATGATATAATGGTATGCCATACAGCATGTGTACATAGTGAGCTGGGGATATATTTCATATATCTCTACAAGCCTGGTTTTGCTAAAGGAATTTTGAATTTATAGTCTGATAAGAAATTTCACTGCAAGGGATAACTGGATCTCTGTCAGAAGTTATGTGCTCTGTCAGAGCAAAAAAAAAAGAAGAAAGAAAGGTAGGTGTGGGCTACTGAAGAAAGCACTAGTCCGTATGCAAGTATGCATGCACAGTACATAAATTTCTGCTCTTGATACCAGTAGCAAAAATCTCATTAAAGCTGGGATTTTACTCTGGCCCTGTGCTAGAAAATGAATTTGCATAGCTGTTACTATTTCATGCAACAACAAAAAAAGAGTGGGTTTTGAATGAAATGATAGTAGAAAGACACCATTGTCTTCGTGTGGAGTGGGCTATTGTGAAAAAAACTTGCTAAATTAAATCCTTAGCACTGTTTCCAGATTTTAATGTGAGTTTTGGGAGGGATGGGAGATTTCTCTTCATACATTCCAACAAGTGTTGAGCTTTCTTTTGTGTTATGGTGCTCTGATCATCTGGCTTTCTCCATAGGACTTCAGTGGAATGTCTCCAATTTCTGCTAAATATGGAATTGGCCAAATAAAGTTGCAAAACTTTGCAAATTGAGAATGATCATGCCTAAGTGTGTGGGCATTTGGGACCTCATCCAAATGAATCCAAAGAGGAAGTTGTATGGGCCTGATTCTCACCTCACTCTTTTTCTGTCACCAAGTTATGCTGTTATAAATCAACAATGGGTGATTTCTTTTCTTGCTAGATTCTTTGCATAGATACTAGCAGCTCAATGCATTGAGCACTACCATTTAATGCATCTTCTATCAAACAAGCCCTAACTCTCAGTACCGCACCTTTAAAAGTAGAAGGAAAAGTAGAAGAAATGCAAGGCTTATTCTTACATGTTGTTGTGCCCTAATTGATATGTTAGTTTGCTTTCATCCCATACAGCAGTTTAAGTGGATGAAAAAGGAATGTATTTGGGTTGTCTGACTGCTACTAATAAACGCAAAAGTGCCAAGCTATGTAGCATAAGCCTCTTGAGAAGGTGCTAAGGTTGCACAACTGGTGAGTTACAAACAGTTTTCACCACACCAGTCATCCAAACATAGTATGGGCAACTTCGCTTTCTGAAACTAATTAACAGGAATTTGTGGCTGAAATTAGTGGTTCTCAAAAGACTTTCCCACCATAATCTTCTGTAATCCTTCTTCTTCAAACTACACTGTTCATTATGGGACATATCCTGTGTAAGGTGAACCTACGCAAACATCCATAAGACTACAATTTTTGAACCTTGCCTTGGATTCATAGCAGGATTTGGGTGAAGGGAAGCTGGATTTGTTCAAATCCGTACATTTCCACACTTTAGGACCTGCAAATCCATGTAAACTGTTTCTGACACATAGCTGGCAAACCTGTTCTGGATAAAATTAGGAAGGGCTCACACAGCTCTGTCATACAATCTTGCTTTTTCACCATAGTAAATAAAATTTCCCTTGTCTCTTCTGCACTCTGAAAGGTCACTAAAAACACACATTCACTTTAAGCTAGGTTGTCTCAGAATGGTCATCCCTCAGTAAATCTGCCTGAATTTTTCCACCAATATTTTTCAGCCTGAGTTGACAGACTTCTAGAAATACTGGTTGGAAGGGACATCTGGACATCATTGAGTCCAACCTCCACCTCAAAGCAAGATTGTTGCCAGCACTAGACCATGTCAACCCCCTCTCTACTTTGCTGTTATTTTTTGGAAGTCAGATTATCCCACCATGGTGTCTTACAACCACAAAATAAAAGAAAAGAAAAGGAAAAGTCTCAATGAAGACAGAAGGCGAATAGTTTGGTCTGGATTTTAAGACTGTTTTTTACTCTCTGTCATCAAGAATCTCTGTGTCCAGTGACAGGCAATTAGGGAATGGGCAGGTCAAACTTGCTTCATGAGGCTGCTGAGAGAACAGTTGTAAGTGTCCACCACAGAGAAAAAAAATGAAAATAAAACCCAGTTAATGTATGTAACAAGCTCCAGTTACCAGGTCAGCAGAAAAACATCCTTCCTCCAAGATTTATATCCCGCATGAATAACTTACTGGTCTTTTGGAAGAAATGACCTAACCTGGGACAGGACAGCAAGAGTGAACAAGTCATCACTCCCAAACTGTAGCAGAAATACTTGGAATGAAAAATAGTAGAAAACAGCCCAGATCCTTTTTCCTTCAAATAAGCAGTCTCATCTGATTAAAGGGTGGGTGAAGAATGCTCTGTTTAGAAATATGAAAATGTGGTGGGTAACATCTGAAGGATTGCTTCCCTGTGAAACCTTTCTTTGGAGATGGCTGGCACAGCAGTATGGATTGGTGTGCTGGCTGTGACTTGTCACACTGCAGGCAGGACCAACACTCTGAAGGGTGAAAAAACAAGGCAAACTTGCAACCCTGGTGGTAAAAAAGTCAATATTTCTGGAAAAGGCAGCAGGATGGTGATTAGCAGAACTGCACTGAACTACCTTGGTCCCCAGCAGCCCTGTCCTGCCCCTTCACTCCAAGTGATTCCTCCATCAGCAGTTGCTCTGGGTAACTTTTGGGTGACCTCTGACCCATCCAGATCAGCTGTTACCATCCCACCTACCTTCCCACAGTGAGGCAGGATGGACTCGAACAGAATCCACTCCTACTGGAAGGAAAGCAGGCCTGCAAGGGGCTGCTGAGGACAGCTATGATGGCTGGCGTGGAGGACAGAGCATCTCTGATACAATCTTTTTGGCTGTATACTAATGCATGCAGAATTTCTTGGGTATGAATCATTCAAAGGCAGCTTTGTGGGTTTTTTAGTGATAAATGATCGCTGTAGACCACCTGTCTATATAACATAGGAAGAGTAAAAATGCAGGAAAATTTAGGGATTTGCAGAGATCTGCAGATTTACTGTATTTTGGCCACGAAATCATAGCTCTGAATCCATAAACATATAACTTCTATTCCATCACTCAATGTGTTTGTACCTAAGGTATACACCAATCAATATATAGCTTTGCAGAGTACTTTTTCACCTGTCCCACAAAACAGCTCAGAGCACTTTATATGTGCATTTAGCTTCTCAGGATTAGCAGTACGTTATATTGAGATGTCTTGAATACAAGGATGTTAGAGGTGTCAGGGAAGGGGGAGACTCCTGTGAGTTTGGCATGTGAAAGTTCACAGTTCATACATGAAGCACGTGAATCTCAGTTTAGGACTTGTCACACATGCTGAGTTGTTGGAAACATGATCACATGATGTTAGAGTAGACATCATAACTGATGGTAGGGTCATATCTTGTTTCTGATGAGTTTCAGCTGGTCCTGCTCTGGAAATATAGAGCAGCTGCTTTTTAAAGGCAGCATAGATGGAATTCTAGAATAGCTTTACATAGAAGATCCTTTAAGCTTCACAATTAACCATAGATCCTCTTTAGCTATATTACTGCCACGTTCATGTGGCCTGCTGAAAGAGCCAGACATCCAAAGGGAGCATTAGGATCATACAGTCTTACTTTTTGCAAGCCAGGAAAACCTTTCCCCATAACTTATGCATTGACATTATAGTTTCTGTTTGAGCCTTATGCGTATCTTTTATAATACATATCCATTTATGACTTAAAAACATCAGGTGTGCGAAAATGCACCACATCCATACCCAAATCACTCCAAAGCTTAGGTAGTTTCCCTTTTAAAGATTTGTGCTTCATTTTTCATCTGCTTGTCTCATTCCAACTTTCAGCCACTTGATCTCAATATGATTTTTTTCTGTTAAATCAGAGTCTGCCATGATCTGAAGTATTTTTCCATGTAAGCAGTTCTAGGCTGGAATTAATTCACTTCTAAATCTTCTCTTGGATAAATAAAATGGACGAAGTTTCTTAAATCTTAATCTATCATGTATGTTTTATAGACCCTGAGTTGTGCTTATAAACCCTTTCTGAACACACTCCAGTTTCTCGCTGTCCTTTTTGAAGTGAGAAGACAAGGTTTATACTTTGGTAGTGCTCTTATTCATGTTGGAGACAGAGATAATACCCCTTTTCCTATTTTGATTGCCTCTTGCTTCTGCAATGAAGGATGGCATTCACAAACCTAACTGCTCTGTTGCTATAAGACCACATGCTTCCTGTGCTGCCTAATATGATTTTTATGTGTTTTTCAGATTGATCTACAGGGTGAAGTTCCATATTTTATAAGGATATTTTATCACTACTGTTTTTCTAGTATTATGGTCCAGCACAGACTTACTGCTCTGTTTACCACCAGATTCTTACCAGTACATATAGATGATGTAACCATGCACTTATTTACAAATTCCACTTTTTGTTTTCTTTCCCACTTTCACTAGCAATAGTTTCATAAGTTCTTCCCATACACTGGAAAAGTCATAGAGCTTTTGAGAATGTCTGAGAAGCATACCAGGAACGATGTTCTAGCACACGGTTTCCCCATTTTCAGTTTTTTCAAGGAACTTTTAATATATGTCTATTACATGCTCTATTTTTAATACAGTGCTAAGTCTGGATTGTCTTTTTTTTATATGCACATCAAATAGGACTCAGTGAAATATTCCGTTGTTTGTTTTTGCTACCCATGCAACACTAATAATGAAAAGAATTCTAATTAAAGAATAATGAATATTGAATATAGGACACAAACATAACAGATCTCGCTCTACAGGACTTCGGTCAGTTTGCTGGGAGCCACTGTTTTCTGCATTAAAAGACGTCAGACTTCAGACTGGCTCCTGAAGGGAGCCTACAGAAGAGCTGAAGAGGGACTCTTTGTCAGGAAGAGTGGTGACAGGACAAGGGGCAATGGTTTTAAATTGGAAGAGAAGAGATTTAGATTAGATATAAGGAAGAAATTCTTTACAGTGA
>KZ505926.1:136787-169957 GCA_002844005.1 Limosa lapponica baueri
GTCACATTCAATATAAATTAGAAAAATTTGCTGCGTAGCTCTCTCTCCCTTGATGTCAGCGGTCCAGACAACTCCTTGCCCCGGTGCCGGAGGCCTGAGGCCTTCCCTTCCTCCTGGGGCCATTGCGCTCGCAGTGTCCGCCATTTGCTGTCCCTGCTGGGAGTGCACAGCTTCCCACTGATATAATTGGCTGAGTATAACTCTTGCATAGCTTATATTAGTATCGGGATTAATACTGGTTCTTTAGTATTATTGTTAATTATTTAGTCTTAGTCTATTAAATCTATTTATATTTCAACCCTTGTGTTTCTTTGTGTTCCCTGATTCCCCTTTCCGGGTGGGGAGGGGTCATCGGGTGATAGAATAGTTGTCTAAACAACAATAGATTGTTATGGGTTTTCTCAAACCATAACAAAACCCTAGGGCTGTTTTGGGCAATGATGGTGAAGCACCATGATGATGATGATGATGATGATGATGATGATGATGATGATGATAAGCTAGCGGCACTGTTATCTCTCTCAAACATCAAATTTCCTCAGAAAAGACATCAAGCTTATGTTATGAGGCCTGTTATTGAAAAACTATCTTAAATGATTTGCTGTAACCACCCATCTGCAACTTCATTCAACACCTATGCCAGGCTACCCATCTATATACATACTGTGATTAAATCAGAATTTTCAGTCCTTTGCTATTCTCACAGGGTTGTTTTATAAGAAAATCAATATCTGTAGGTTAGAAAAACTCTTTTCAGCTAGAGAGAGCTGGATGAACGTCTTCCATTCTGTGCATCTGTTGTGGTTTGGACCAACGTGGTTTGTCAAACCAGGACAGCGTCCTAAGTGACTGTTTCACTGTGAGAATTCTTTTTAGAATTCCTCCCTTTATCCAGTCCTATTTGTCAGAGATCTTTTTAAAACTTTTAGCCTTCTTTATCAGATACACCCATTTCCTCGTTCTGATTACCCATGAGCACCACGTGTGATTTCTGTAATATTTTTGTTTGGAGCAGGTTATTTTATTGTCCAATGGTTTGTTCATTTTAGCTGCTATTTCCCAGCAGGGCTGAAAAGGGGACAGTGTTGTCAGTTCCTGTGTGCCACAGTGCTCCTGTGTCAGAGAGAGCAGGGGCCCCGGTGCAGAGCTGTGGGTGTATCCTGTCACTCAGGCACATCCCTTCCTGCAGGCTCCCCTGGTGTCAGCTGATCTGATCTCTTAACTGCCATAATCTGAGCTTCAGGGCTTTATTTGCTGTGGATAAACACCCTGCGATCCAGGCGCTTACCTAAACCAGTTCACACGGAACAGCACCCCCTGCACCATGCTGAATGAACATGTGCCACAGACCCACAGGTCCTCTGGCCATGTGAGAAATGCCATCTAAGCGGGATGTCAGACCTGCTATTTCTGGGCCCAGGTAGAAACTTCCAGCAGCAAGAGGAGAACCACAAAAAAAAAACAAGGGGAAAAGCATAAGCACAGCTCCTGTGTGGCATGAATCAATTCTGTTCAAGTCACTTTGCTTATTTCTACCTCTTTATACTCATGTGTTGTTTTACTTAATCTGTTGACAATTAAGCACCAGCTGTGCATTTAAACCATAGCTTCAGCTGAATCTTGGGAGTCAATGTCTGAAGTAACCTTGAAAGTGAGGGCCAAGAACCACATAACACAGCTGATGTGCAGTCCTAGTGAACCATCTTGGAAAACTGCACAATTTTATGAGTCAACTTCATACACAGAGACTGTCAAATTCCTTCACAGATGGATGGTAGGTCAAACATGGTAGAGCGTTCAGCAAAGTGAAGGTTATCTTCGGTAAACTGCACTTATAAAATGCTTCAAATCATACATTAGTTGCTTTTTTTAGGTATTCTGGAGGAGACTATTTTACATAAACTCAATAAAAAATAACAAGATAAATTACTGTAAAGATAGTATAAATATTTAAGAAGTTACAACATAGATTTTGGCACTAAGATATGTACATTATGGACAAGAGAAAATGGGCACAAACTTGAGTATAAGAAGTTCCACCTAAACGTGAGGAGGAACTTCTTTACTGTGAGAGTGGTAGAGCACTGGAACAAGCTGCACAGAGAGGTGGTGGAGTCTCCTGCTTTGGAAACATTCAAAACCCGCCTGGACATGTTCCTGTGCAACCTGCTGTAGGTAGACCCGCTCTGGCCGGGGGGTTGGACTAGATGGTCTCCAGGGGTCCCTTCCAACCCCATATGATTCTATGATTATATTAATAATTAGGAGCAATGTTTAAGAATATTGTTTTCAGCTAGAGGCACCAGATTAAGTTTAACACATAAAATAATAACAAAAAGAGATTCTGCTATTTCAACTTTGCTGTACAGTTGATTAAAACCATCCCTATGTGATACAATTGCACCTCTTCTACACAGGCAAAATGGCAGATGTTGATAAGTATCCATTAAGTTTTAAATTTTGCAGAGGATGTGTTTTGTTGAGGTTAGTGAACACATCTTCCGCACCCCAAGCTAATACCCTAGTATAATTCAGTACAGACTGTGAGTTCAAGGCATCTCTTTCTCCACATTACCCTGGGTACTGAAATAAGTATCGTGTCTGGATAAGTGATGCATTACTGGAAGGATAATATGCCATGAATTATGAATTTAACTTGCCAGATTAAAGAAGAGGGGGTTTGTAAGAATCAAGAAGTAAGCAAAACAGTTGGTTGCCTTTTTACTAAATAGATTGAGCTGCCTTTTTTTTAAGGCAATTCCTTTCCAAATACCAAGCTGATTACTTGATTTTGCAAACGTTGAACAGAACTGAAAATCAAAAGCTCCTTTTGGGAAAACTTACATAAAAGATTTCAGCATGTTGAACCAGGGAGAAATGTTTCATTTGGAACCAGTTCGACAACAAACTGTGGCCAAACTCTGTGGCTTTCAGAAAATTTTGTTTCAGTTGTATGACACATCTGCTCCCACATGACAGCTATATGACTGTGTAGCATTACCTATTATGCACTGTAACCTGGCTGATCCCTCATGGTGTACCACAGGGGAGTTGTATCCATTATGCACCCCACCAAAATGTCCTGGTAGATGGGAGGGGGCATGTGGCAGCTGAACTACAAGTTCCACAAAGCATAAGAGCAATGCAGAAATTTTTTAATGATGGATGGAGCAAATAGATAATGTTTCCCATTAGGGACACAGAAAAAAATCTTTTTGATTAGAAGTGTTTTGATATTTCAAAATTGAAAGAGCCTTCAAGCCCACTCCACCCTCCTAGGCTCAAATTTTCACTTTCAGGACAAAAAGTTTGCAGAAAGCAAACTCCTTGCATGTTTTAATTAACTTAATCAAAGAACAGCTTCTTTACTAAAAATGGTTCAAAGGCTGAAAAATCCTAGTTCTAGAGTAGAATTCACCTCCTAAGCCTCAATCTACATTTGTTTTAAAATTGTTTAACTTGAAAGGGTTCAAAACACTGAATGGAATTACCTTAGCCTAAAGTGGGTCGATATTGTCTACCAGTCAGTGTGGACTAATGGTTTGGCTCCATCAATCCTGGCCAGTTCAGCTACTTGGAAACTATTTTACTCTGAAATAGTCCTAAATTACAGTGTGTTTGAACAGTTTCAGCAGTATAGGTTTTATCCCAGTATGGATATAGGTTAATAGTTTTGCAGTGAGGTAAAAGCCCAAAGCTATGCTCAATATTTATCAGCACAAAGGTGACATTAAAAATGCATGCTCTATCTCTGTAATGTCAAAAAACAATGAAAAAAATCATTATTTTTCACATAGTCATGAAGATATGAGATTCACTGGAACAGTTTCCAACCACCAGAAATGGTCCACTAGCCACACATGAAGATTTGTTGCAATGCACCCAGGTGGTTTCTTAGATCTGCTAGGAAGGGAGAGTCTTCCATCTATGCCACAGCATCTCCAGTCCTCTGCCAGGACACAGCAGCGGGTCTTGATCAGGGTCTGGATCGAGGGGTACTGGTCCACAGCCATGCCACAGGACAGGGGCGAGCATTCACGGTGATACACAGCTCCCTGGGGATGGAGGGGCAGCCTTTGCCTCCAGCCTCCCCACGATGGATCTTCCCAACCAAAGAGCCTCAGCTTGAGAGGTGGGACATGCTCAGGCCCTGACACTGACCTCCACTCCACAGACACCTTCACTGGTCATCAGAGGCCTCATACAATCCAGAGTTTTTGGCAGTATGGTTGCACTGTGCATAACGGCACTATTAAAGGTGAAATTAGGGATGACATGCACTACTGCAAGCTGCAAAGCTGGGGAGAGAACAACGTGAATTCTGGGTATTTTCTTTCATGTCTGAATATAGTAAGCAGCCATGTAAATTCCCACAGGGAGTTTAATGGTAGACTGGCTTGGTCAATACAGCTGGTTTTCAGATGGCTAAGACTGACCTGATGCTGTTTTCTGGCTAGAAACTTAACCAGAATGATTACGTGCAGTGCCAGCCTGCCAGAAACAGATCCTGAAGTTGCTATGCCAAAAAAGCAGACTAAGACTATCCCTTCTTGGAAGCAGCTCAGAACAGCAGAGCAATATGCTGGAAAATCATGTCTACCAATCACATGCACGAAGTGTGTGGGGAGATTTTCTGCTGTAGCAATAACTGAGCACTAAATGCACTAAAATCAAGGGTGCTGGGACTGGTTTGTTCCTTCTATCTCACAAGACTTTTCTACAGCAGGGTCTCAGCTGGCTGCCTCTAGAGCCAGCAGAGAAATTCCAACTGGCTTTAATGTGAGCTGAATCAGAGCAAAAGGAGCATTGCAGCAATGTCAGGAGCCACATGATCATGATCTATACACAACTGCACCAGACTATCACTCTGTTTTTCTCAGAGTAGGAATGAGAGATGTCAGAAGTAATTATCTTGCTCTGCGTTAATCACCTATCTAGAGGGCATTAGTACTGCACAGGTAATCCTTCTTGTCTGTGTCTGTCTGGATACAGTGAAGCAGAACTGCTGTCTATCCTCTAAACCCTTAGGCTCTCTCAGATTTAAAAGTGAGCAGCCACACGGTTCTGCACCAAAACTATGGAGAAAGGCAGAATCATCAGCTAACCATTCAGAAACTTTATCAGTTGCTTTTTCTGTTCTTTTCTGTACACAAAGACTTCTTATGCTAAATTAGATCCTCCAAACAAGTAAATGGGGAAACATGAGGTCTGTTTAGCTGCCAAGGCTCCTTTAAGATTTTTAAAGCAACTAGAACTCCTTATTGGAAAGAAAGAAGGAAGAAGCAGCTTATAATTTTCTTGTAAATTGCCATTATTTTTACTCATATAAAAGCAGAAAGAATGCAGAGCTAGGCTCCTCTCTATTCATTTAAGTAAGCAAGCATAGGTTTACCAAAAAGGAGATCAACAAGGGGTTTTAGGTTTTTATCTTTTCTCCCAACAGTGTTAGTTCTTCTAGTGTAATTCTATAGAACAATGAAATGTCTGCTGTGGGAGCACAGGCAGTTTATGCAAGACCCCCTTTCTCCTTAGTGCATACGTGTGTCTGCTTTCCAAAAAGCTGGGGAAAGCATGCAGCATGGCAGAGCAGCAGAGGGTGCGTGAGTGCCCCTGGGTGTGTGTGGGAACACCTCTCCCACCAAGGTGACCTTCCTGCAGAGCACGACACACTGCGTAGCCATGGGCTAGGGCTATGTCTGACTTTGTGATAAGGAGCCGAAAGATTAATAAATTAATATTTCCATTTAAATGACAGCATAGTACCAATGGTGCTATCCAAAGGCTCCTTCTCTGTTGCAAAGTCTTTGTTTGGAACAAGATACAAAGGGCTGATGGAGAGTACAAAGTACATTGTGTCAAGATAAAACACTACAAAGAAACTGTTCCTAAAATGACTGTCTGTTAAGCAGTCATTTTTTAATATAAGACATCGTGACAGAAGCTGGTCTGAGGCAAAGGCTTGAGGGTCCGACCAAGACCATTTGAAACACTGCTGTGGGTATTTCATGCTTAGCGATGGGACCAAGGGCAGCAGAGAGACACCTCTGAGACAAGCAGATACACAAATCAGTGTGCAAGCTCTTCTACTGGATAGAGCTGATTGGAGTTTTATGCCTAGAGCCTGCTTTAGTGCAAAGAGAACAGATGTAGTTAAAGTATTTTGATAATTTCAAAATGAAGTCTTTCAATTTTAGGTCCATTTTAGTTTTATTTAATGGTACTGAAATTTTAAAAAAGGGAATGGATGAAATCTCATTCCACAAACAAAAGACATATATTTTTTCACCTGTCCAGCATCGTGACAGTCTTTTAAAAATCTTTGGAGTTGGCGGAGAATATTTTTCATGTTTTCAGTACTGCATGGCAGTCACAAGTCACAGAGAAAACTGAGTGGGAGACATGCAACAGTAAGGGGCACTACAGAACAAGCAGAAAGGCCAATTCTTCAGGCCTTGAGTGAGAAAACTACACATTTTGAGTACAAAGTGTGTCAGTGTGGCATAATAAAGTGCCATGCAAAGACACCCAGTGTAGTTTTGAAGGAAGCACAAATTCTGCCTGGGGTAAGTGGAGCAGGGATGGATAACAAGAGATGGCCCTGAGCTGTTACGACTATACAGCTCCTGATCCCCAAACCAGCCCATTCAGAGCTAGCTTGGACCCTGTGATGTACAGAAACACATGGCGGACCCATGGTCGCATGAGGGAAGGACCCATGGTGACTTAGGGGAGACCAGCAATGACAATTGAAGGCAGACGTGATGTGGTGAGAATGGCAGGCAAGGAGGAAAGCCACATCATCACCAAGGGCCTGTGCCTAGGGTACTCTACGTGTGAGGGAGATAAGGCAGCAGGGAGCACAGCAGGAGCTGAGCAAGACCCCAACAACTGATTTGCCTGAGGAGGAGAGAAAAAGAGAAAGAATACGACTTGCAGTGTGAAGGAAGCCACATGAGCTGAGGTAGAGCCCCAGGGGCTAGAAGTCAAGCTAAATGTAAGGCTGCAAGCAAAGCAGAAGATGGCATTAAGATATCATTCAAGTCATGGATATCAGTGGCAAAGAAATGGTGGTAATATTAGTAGTGGCAGGGGAAGAGGTGAGAAAAAAAGTGGTAGTATGAGATCTCTGTGTAGATGGTATGACATAACCATAGGGATGTAACACCGATCCGTGTCCTTAGCCCAGTGACAGGGAAACTACACCATTCTGGTAGTCAAGAGCCAGATGAAACATAAACTGTTCACAATAATCTGGGCAGGAACGTGCATGCAGTCTTCTTCTAATAGCTGCTCACCAGTTAATCCTGCAATGTATTACAGGGCCCACAAAACTGTGAAAAGATGTAAGTTATTTGGGCGTAAAAAAAAAAACCTCTTGAAATCTTTGTGAGAAATTCCTCATCTTAAAAATTTGATGCATTTCCATGCCATTCTTTTCTCTAAAACAATGATAATTTCAAGAGATTTAACTTCCTGTAAGAAGAAAGAAAAAATTATTCTCCGTATTTACAGCCCATAACTGAGGCAGTAACAAAATAGACACATGACCTTGCTAGGACTGATGTGTGTCCAGGTGTTCTGGGCAGGCCCAGAAATCCACATGCAAGTGCACGATGCTCAGATACGTGTGTTGCCCCAGTAACAAGTTACACAGGATTATTATGAAGTGCTGGAGACTTGCCACATTGAATATGTAAAAACTGAAAAGGTGTATTTTCTCAAAGTTTGTATTTGCATATTTTCAAACTTAGGTAAATGTGTATGCCAGTGAGAATGTGTATGGGTTTGAGATCACCGTCTGCAGTAGGAGACTGAAGGGTTGCTGGATTGGAAAATACATGTTTCTTTGTCCTCTTTCCAACTTTTCACATCATTCTTCCTCTAATAGTCTCCCTCCATCAAAATTCTGACAGAAAATTTTCCAAATATTTCAGTCCAAAGTATCTTTGCAGCAGTATTTTGCACTGCCTTAGCCAAAATGCACATTTCCCAATGAAATTTTACACCTTTAAATCCCTGGCCAGTCATCTAACTATGAAGGAGTTAACTCCAGACCCGTTTCTGTTTCTTAATTCCATTTCGGAGAAAATGCTAATCCTTTAATTATATAGCATGTTCAACTGACAAAATTACTTTCCTATTGTTGAAAAGCTCCTTGTTATACTGAAGGTTTTTGATAAAATGTGGCCAAGGAGAAAAATGATAGATTGGCTATTGAGATGATTTTTTATATAAAAATTGGAGAGAACATACAATCCTCTTTAAGGGGTCTATTATGTAGCCACAGTGGTTTCCCACTATGCAAAGCTAACTTCCTCTATTCCTGGAACTGTAAAGCCTCATGGTAAGCAAGCTCTACTCTCAAAGCTACAATGGGGAATTTTCAATTTTCTGCAAAGACTTTAGCTTTTTATCCCTTGTGCACTTCTTAGAAAATGACGTCCTCTCTCCTGATAGTAAGGTTACAGGGGCTTCCAACAGAGGAACGTGTCTCTCTGAGGACAGATGGCAGGGAAGCACATGGCAGACAGCATTGCACGCAAACTGCTGAAATCCTGATTTTGTAACAGCAGGTATAAGAAAGCGATGGCAAGCAGTAAAAACCAGACAACATACAGGACTAAGCAATGGAGAAAATTTCATATTACTACTCTGGGGTTCAGGAATAGTTGGCTGGGACGTTTTTTCATTTGTTACAAAGGGCTACAGATGAGAACAATTGGTGACACGAAATACTGTCTCCAGCAGAAGCTGAAGCTACTTGCCCGTCATTTCTTAATCCTGTATGCAGGGTAATCAGATCAGACCTCTCCTGTCCAAGGATCTTACTGAGTTTTGCTCAGTAATATTGTCCAACCATTTGAGCTTTATTGTCCTCTTAAAGCTAAGAGCCCAGATATGCGTGAAGCAGCACAACAATGTAAAGAAGAAACATCTATTTGCAAGTGGTCAGTTTGTGAAAAATAATGATTTCTTTCCTACTGTGCATGAACAGATACTCAGTTTCCAGACTACTAGCTCTCATCATATGTTCTAACTGGTGGAAACTTGATTAAAAATTAGCACTGGGTTAAGCTCCTACTGTCTAATCTTATTACATAGGGTTGATTGTGTTTCACAATAATGAGCTAAGAGGTTAGGACATTAATCTACTGTAAATGAAATGCTCCTATGAAATGTGATAGAAGAGATGGTAAAGAACTTGCTTTACTGTACTGCAGCTGACTTGCATCACAAACTGTGCCTGTTGGTGAAGACTAAGTTACAGACCATGTTATCTGCGCTTTAAAATTGCTATTCATAGTCTTGGAGTTTTCCTTCAAATTTTAGGGACTTATCCCTGAGAATACCAACAATGTCATTAAAAAATTATATGACTTGCAACATTTTTGTGTTATTTACAAGCTCGTGGCCTATCAGAGGGGCACGTCTTGATCAATGACAGAGATGGAGAGGGAATAAAGGTGACAGGACAGAGGGAGCTGCATATGGCTTGGGTCTTGGTTTCTGGCAGCCCAGCTGTCTGACTGCTGCTGAGTTATATATCAGACCTGGTATTGCATTAGGTCTGAATTCAGACAGTTTCACACAGATGTGCATTGTGCAAACACAAGCATTACTCATTACTTTCCCCTCTGACTCAAAACCAGCACCTTTTATTTCAGGCTTTTTGGAATGAATAGGTGATTGCCTCATGGGTAAAGAGCGGAGGTAAACTGAGCAGGATCATTAGCGTTCAGTTCTTTGCAAACTTGAGAACAACTTAAAAACTGGGATTAGCTCGTATAGATGTTGCTTGGGACAGTGGAGCTGGGAAGCCAAAATAATGCTGGCAAATCTCCTTGAGCTCTCTGGATTGATGATCACTCCGCAAGTGCATAATACTACTATTGATTCCATCCAAATCTATAAATCTCTCTAATATCATTTTGAAGAATAATAATAGGATTTAAATGACAGATGCAATGAAAATAATGTTATTTTCTAACTGAAAAGAACCAGTAGTATTTATTGTTCTTAAATTTGTTTTCCTACTTATCAGGAAAATTTTGTGTTATCAATATATAGCTCACTTCAGCAATCTGTGCCACCATTAAAAAAACCCAGTTCCTTCATCCTTTAAATGATGCAGCTGGAGGTATACTGGACATGTTTCAGATTGAATGAGGTCACAGAAAAATTAGAAATTAGGATAGTGCTTCTTGTTCTGAAAAACAAGAATTCCCCATGCGGATGTTAACTACAGTCCCAAGAAATGGGCCAAAAATTAATTTCCAGATGTCACAGCACTACATTGCGTAACTTGGTCCACATCAAATATCCAGAGCCAGAGCCACAGCTCTTCTGAGGTACTCTTTGTCATGCTCCAGGGAGAAAAGAGAACTTAAAGTTGATGCACAAAGGGACCTTTCCTGCAGAAAAACAAAGCAGACAAAGCAGAGATCCTCAACAGCACACAGCTTTCCGTCATCTGCTTGCCATTTCTTGCAAGGGCAGGTAGTTGGGGGAGAAGCTGGAGCTCAGGTTGAGACCACATGCAGAGTGTCCAGGGAAGAGAGCTCTCCTGGGGAGGAGGCTCTGCTTGCAGATGCAGAACAGAGAGGGTAGAAAAGGCCCCTGTGTGAGCAAAGTGTTTGTGTCAGCCCCTGCCCAGGTGAGGGTTAGGGGAGATACAAAGGCAGCCTTGTCTTCCGTTCTGGTCACAGCAGCCAGACCAGACCACATCGGTACACTCAGTGGTCATGCATTTCAACACTCTCCAAACTAACGCTCAGGTCTGTTTGAAGGACACATTCTGGTGCTTGTCAGTAATGTGCATTGGGATAAAGAGAAATAAAGAGTTCACAGCCAGGGGGAAAAATCCAGTCTTTTGACTTGTGCCTTAAAAATCAAATCTACTAAGGGTAATTTTTTTAGCGTGCCAGCGGAACAGGGACCCAGATTCCAACTGTTTTATGTGGTGTTCATTATATCTGCCTGCTACAGCCTGACTTTATTGCTTCGAAAACATGTAAACCTCTTCTTACTACATAGGTAAGCAAATCCAGGATGGCACTACCCAGGGTGAAGGGGAGGGAATGGCTTAGTGGCTAACCTTAGCACAAAACCGAAAGCCTGTGGTACAGAGCAAATAAGCTCCGCGGTTGGGGCCTGTCAGTCAGATTGCTGGTGGACAAGCAACTCTTAAAATATAATCCCCATCTCAGAATAACCCTCACTTATACTCTTACGAGTTCGTAAACTCTTGCGGCTGGGGAGCTGCGGCAAGCAGCACAGCCGGCAGACTTTGTGGTGGCAGCACCCCGGTAGCCCGGCGTGCGCTTCCTGCCACCTAGAGGAATCCCAGCAGGTTCCTGATGGCTGGAAAATCCCTGGTGCCGGGTTTTCTGCTCCGAATCCGCCTGCGCCATTTCTATTCCCATGAAGGGCACCTCAGCGGCTGGTGCGAAGGGCAGCCACTTCTGCCACCGCCAGCCCCAGGCTCCCTGTAGACAGGACACAAACCGCCCAGCAGAAGCTTTCCAGGCACCAAAGAATTTCTAACCTCAACAGCAGTGCCAGGAAATAGACCCTAATCCCAGGCAATTAAATTTACAAGAAACACGCAGCCCATGGGGGGACGTTTAAGTGCGGCCAGGAAGGTTTGTGTGGAGATTCATTCATGTGCCTTACTGCACTGGCCCCCGAGAGGTCCGCAATGAAAATGAGGTATATAACTTCTAAATCTGGGCGTCAGGGTGAATACACCTGCTCTTTTCCTGTGTGCCACCAGACTAAATCGGCTGTTCACAACAGGAAAAAAACGAAGGCCAGTTACACTAGACACCTAGATGGGTTTCTGACAAGCTAATCGTTCACGTTTGGCAGCAGTGATGCAAGAAGTCAGATAGAGGAGCTGGGGATAGATTTCTCATTAGTTAATAGGACCATTAGCTCCAGGGCCTCCACAATGTTTCTTTGACATGCACCCAGATCTACATGCAAATTCGCCATGGTGGAAGACGTGTCAGGGCCTCCTCCCTCCTATCTAGAAGGTGGTGACAAGAAGGATTTAAATCCATCCATCACTGCTCGCAGAAAGCAGAGCCTCTGCAGAAAGGGCATGCTCATCTGCAATTATAATGGCCAGCTGTAATTCATTGCAGCATGTAATTAAAATGCCAGCTGAGTCCTGGCATGTCAAGCACATGGGTGTTTCAAATGAGATAACCAGGTGGCAGCTGGTACTGATGCTGCCAGCCAGAGTGGGAAGTGGGTGGTGTTTGGCCATGTGGGCTGCAGCAGGACACAACCGGAGACCACAAAACAGTGAGAGGACACAGGAAGCAAGTGGGAGTGTGGAGCTAGAGTGATGGAGGCTGGGCATAAGAATTTTGGCTAGCTGGGGTGGGGGCTGGGCCTGAGGCAGGTGCTGGCTGGGCCAGGTGTGAGGTGTGTGTGAGCGGAGCGGGACAGAAGAAGAGTAAGGAAAACAGAGCAGAAAACTAACTCATGGAGAGGATGAAAAAAAAGCCCCTCTTGAGGAGTTCTCTTCCCACTACAGCAGGTCCCACTGGCCCTTCCAGCAAACTGGGAAGCTGCAGCACCTGCTGCTGAACCTCCTCTGCTGACAAACCTGCTGGGGAGAGGGCGAGCAGGAATAAGAACAGTGTGAAGACAAGGGCAGACTTGTAGAGGCTGTGTATGCTTGCTTCAGAGCCTGGAGAATAACCCTGTGTCTTCTTGTCCTGCTATTCCTCTTCTCTCAGCTGCATTTCATTTTCCTCAAGCGTGGGCTCTGCACAGGGGAAGGACAACCTGACACTGCTATCAGCTACTTTGTCAGCAAAATTGGCAGTGGTTTTCAAGCACCTAGGGGTGTAGGCCTTTTAAGTAGAAGGAGCTTTTCAGCTTCATAACAGAGCTGGTTGGTCTGCTGTTACAGTCTCCCCAAATGATCCCAAAGGTTAGAAAGACCTGAATTTTAATGCCCAAGTATATGCTATTTGGGGAATTTTGAAGTAGGTGGTGAAGTTAGTTTTGATCTAGTCTTAAGTAACATACAGGAGCTAATTGACTTAAGAAGAGGACTCATGCCACTGACTAGCAGTAGCTGTTGTAGTTAGTTGTTTACTGTTTACTTGAATATTTTATAAAATATTCACTAAAAGGTCAAGGTTAGTTACAAAGTACTGATAGCCTAAAGAGAGTAACAACCCCAAAAGTAGTTTAGGTATGAAAGATGACAACTAAGACTCAGAAAATGTATGTACCACCAAATAAGAAAGGAAACCAGAGAGGCAGGAGACTTATCAATGTAACTAGATAGCAGCAGGGTTCTTTGAGGAAAAGAGAAAGTATACAGAATTTAGAAATTTGACACAGATGAAGTCAATAAGCAAGAACATAAATTAGAGTAGTATCTATGAGAGAAGAGGATTAAGCTGGATTTTCCATGGCAAATAGCATAAGGCTTAAAACCAAACACTACTAGGTCACTTCGGTGCACCTGAGCTAGCGAATCTGTGAAAGAGGTGAGAGGTCTGATGACCGGACAGGCTATAAAGGGTAATTGCAAGAGATGAAGATACCGGTGAGAAGATGCACAATTTCTTCGTATTAATCTTCACTGCTAAGGATATTGGCACAGCTTCTAACAGTAGTAACAATGAAATATCTGCAAAGATGGAGATGTTAGAAGAAAACATGTAGAAGTAAATTTATCATTTGAACAATTCTCGATGACATACATTTGAGGTTTATGACGGAGAGCAGGAATAAAGAAGTCAAACAGGTAACAAAAATAGCGGTTACTGTCCAATTGTTAGAAGGTGGATAATGTATCTGTACTTAGGCCATTAATAATAACGTATCTTAATCCTAGTCACAAACGATTGCATTATATCATTGCTAGCACAGTTAGAGATGGTTTACCTCCTTCTCTGTGCATTTAGAAGCCTGATTCTGGATTTCTTCTCAATGCAAGCATAATTTTGATTTATGAGCATGATGTGATGACTTTACTGAGGCAGGCCTTTCCCAGAGAGGAGAAGGACCCTCCTCAGGCTGAGTTTTCCTAGACCCCATCACCCTCTTTGGGACCTTGATGGAGGGTCAGCTTTTGAGTCTCCTCTACCTCCTACCGAAAGAAAAAAAAAGGCATTCTGTCTTAAAATTGTCAGAGAGAGAAAACTTGTAAAAGCGTGTCTTCTACAGCTTCGGATTCCATTATTTTTGTATTAAGCTTTTTCTCTCCTCTCAGTTTTTCTCTAAGTCCTAGGCGTTTTATTTATTATTTACTTAGTGGTTTATTTTCAATTTTTTGATCACTTCATCTCCATTTTCCTCTTTCTGCCTTTCTTTCTCTCCCCTGCCAGCATGGGCAAAACACAATATGACCTAAAGTGTAGGGAGGTCTATGTTTATTTTCGTATCCCAGGGATTATATGTTTAAAACCCTGGATATCAACACAAACATGTATATCCTGGAATCGTATGCTACAGAACAGTTCTAAGATTAATAAAACTGTTGGGCATATAATTGAATCACAACAGATTCAGTTTTCTTTCTGTCTATGCAGCAATATTGATCTAAATTTTTGTTTCTTTCACATATTTTTTGAGGTTTTAAATCCAAAGTAATTTCTTTTTCAATGTGAAAGAAAAAGGTAGAGAATTCTCTTTCCATAGGGCTAAGGAATTGTTTAGAGAAAATAGATTTCAAACTTAAAATACAGCAGCCTGGTCCACTGCAATTCTACAATTTTTTCACCCACAGTCAATTGACAGGATATTTTCTTTCTTCTTTTGCAGACCTATAGTCTATCTAGTATTGACAGATGACAATCTCAGATGTGAAATTCTCCACTTGGTGAGTGAGTCTCACCCGAACCCCCTGGCTCACTTTTTGATATTATTAAATTGAAGTTCAGTTGGAGCAGGAAATGTTTCCATAACCAAGACGTGTCTTTTTTCCTCTTTACAAAGTCTGGTATGGTAATGAATAGATAATTGATAAAACGTTCCACTCTCACTATCCTTCCCTGGACTCATGAAGTTAGTGGTCCTTGACGTCCGTTCACCATTCCTTGCTCTCTGCTGCATGACCCTCCCCAGGGCAGTGTTCCAGGCCGGGTTCTCAGACTTGCAATCCCCACATCTCACCCCAATTCCTGGCTTGCTTTCTTCTTAGCTAAACTATTGCACATCTACCTAGCCTTGCAACCTCCCCCGCTCTCTCCATCTCTGGAGTTGTCCATGGGTCCGCATGCATAGACTAATACTGCTGTCAGCAGGGCTCGTTCAAAACAAACCCACCTGAACCAGCATTCCTAAGTGGTTTGGAGCTGATTTTCTTTTATGCTACAGCTCAGTGCAAGCCAGAAGCAACATGCTTTTGTGCAAACGGTAATGCAGTTGTACAGATTCGAGCTGTGCTAATGTGCTTATCTGCGTGGGCCCCGAGCATCCCATGGGAGGCTCTCAGCTGGGCAGCAGCCAGACACAGCAGCCGCAGCGGCAATGGGATGGAGGCAGGGGGGCAGCAGAGGAAGCGGGATGAAGTACTTCCCCCTCTGCCTTCATTTCGGGTGCAACAACCTAGGGGACCCTGGGCACAAATTAATCCTTCCAGCGCATACCAGGGCTTGCTCTCTGTTTCCCCACAGCCATGTTTCCGAGGAGCAATCCTTCTCTGGTAGCCTGCATGGAAACCCGTGACTTGGTTCTGCGGGCTTTAGGGGAATTTGTCATCACACCCACATAAAATCCCAAAATGTCAGAGGAACAAAAGGACGCAAACAGCAAGAGCGTTCTCATGCCTCCTTTCCAAGCATGCAGTTCCCATTCACAGCTCTGGATCTGAAAGCTCCCTGGCAAACATCCTTTTCACATTTTACACCCACTGATTATGGGTGTGGGCGTGTGTGTGTGTGTGTTACTGCTAATACCCAGCGAGAGCCCATTTTTGTTGGATGAGAGAAGCCTGCTGAACTGATATTTTGGAAGCCATCATGTGATGTTAGCCAAACGCTAACATTATTTTTCTTCACCCACATACTGCTGGAAGCCAGAAAATGAGGCAGCTGCCTGCTGCTGCTGTAACTTCGCCAGGCTGGCACCGCAGCACTCGCAGCCTGCCTTCAGCTGCGACTAGATCACAGGTAGCAACAAGCACACATAATTCACATTTCTGTCTCAAGAACAAATTGAACCCCAGCATTTTTGAGGCTTTCAGCAAAACTCCCTTGTAGCCCTTGGTTTGTTTGCTGAATTAGAAATATATTCGAAGAAAGGGCATCAACTGAGCATGAAATCTGTAAGAAACACCAATGCCCTTGTTTGTATGTATTTCAGTGTAAAAGATTTTCGTAAAATTGACATGTCACCGGATGACTCCAGTGGGATGACCAACTACATTTTTAATGTATTTTTCTTTTACTAATTTTCTACTCAGCCAGGTACGTTTTGGGTTGTTAAGGCTACAAGGGATTTAGTGTCCTTGAGTTTACTCAGAGCACACAGAGATTGCAGCTATTGCTTTCTCTTCTTCTAACCTAACAAAATGTTTGAATAACAAACTAAGCTATTTTCCCCACAATTGCTGATGCATGTAGCTCACCTGGTGTTTGTATTCCTGACATGATTCTATTGTTGTGTCACTTCTGGCCAGGATATTTTCAGAAATTAGACAACAGGAAGCAATTTAGTGAGGTTTCTCCCAAGAGCTCGAAGATTGGAACACAGCTTTTTAATGGGTTTAAAAAGAAAATTTCTACATATCAATCATGCTGACATTTCTTTCTAGCAGAGAGTTTTAATAGTCCATAAGGTTCCAATTTGTCACTAATTTTTTTTTTAAATCCTTCTTTGGAAAACAAACTTAGTTAATTTGGAAATAGTTGTGGGTAGTACTAAACAACATTTCCAAGAGGACTTCTTACCTTAGACAACCAACTGAAAATGTGAACAGAAGAACAAATTATTTCAATCTTCACTACTTCTTCCTTAGTAGCACATTTTGGAACGCAGAAAAGCATAAGCCTCCAACTTCTGTCACTAATAAATGGGGTATGAAACAGCTGGACAGCATATTTTGGGACAGATTTTTATGCACACTTTTGCAGCCATGGGCCAAGCTTTGAGCAGACACAGTCAGCCAGAGCCTCCACTCACATAAATCAGCCTGGTTCCAGTCAAACTGCCAGACATGTCCCATGAAACCCAAGAAGAGATCAGGTACCTCATTAACATGTATTTCAAGTGTGAGGTTATTGTGCCCTCTGAGTTCTGAGGGATAAGGAGGAACATTCCGGGGGGGAGAGGGGAAGGGAAGAAGTTGTTGTAGAATAGGATAGAAACATCTCCAAAATTTTCAGCTCTAAGAGTCATTTCTTCAGGTTGGACTTCCAAGTCTCACATCTGTCCCATGCAACTGCTGTGGAGGCAGCTCTGTCAGTGCTCCTTCCTTAGAAACCTTTTGGGGCCACTTTGCTGCCTCTGCATGATGGATTACAAGAAAGGGGCTAGCTGTTCCCTGCAGCACTGTCCTGTAGTTACAGCCACATAACTCCACTGACTTTCAAAGAGCTACATCAGGTCTACGCAGGCCTAGGCTGGCAGGGAGGGAAAGATTCAAAGAATGGTTTATTTAATTTAAATTAAGCCACTTCTGTATGCCGAGGGACTGCTCCAGGGCACAGTATCTACAAACATTATTGAGTCTATCTTCACCAAGAGGCGCATAGTGCATGCAGGGTGGGACCTGGAGGGAAGCGAGACAGGTCCTCAGACACATGCACACAGACCTGAACCTGAGGACTGTCTTTCCTTCCTGCGTGTTGCAGCCAGCAGCTGAAGGAGCACAGCGGCCTGCCAGATTTGTTCCCAAGGATTTAGAAATCAAGGTGAAACCTAGCAACCATGTTTCTTGGTCTAAGTGCCAAATGCTTTTTCATTATTTTTCTTCAGCAAAATCAGCTTTTAAAGCATTTTTACATTTCCATTTAGATACTGATCTTTCATATTCTCAAGCTCTTGGAAAGGCTTCCATTGGCTTGGTTAAAGGTTGGATCATGCTTTTAATAATGCATCAGTGAGGAAAAATTGGGGGAAAAAGAAAGTAGAGGCAGAGACAGGAAATAATTTCAAGTTTTGTTGGGTTTTCCCTTGCAGCTTTGCATTTAAAAAAAAAATATCTCCAAGAGCAGGTAATTTTTCCCTTTTCAAAGCTAGGGTTTTGCACAGGCTCAGGGAAGGGAGAACTGTGGGACAGCAATAGCAACGCTGACACCAGGGTTCCCCCACATGCGGTGCTGCACTTCAAAATCCTTCTCTGGCCAAAAGGACACCAAGGAACGTTCTTGTATTTCTTGTTTGGCTGACCATTGGTGAAAGTGGGATGTTGTGACTTGACAGTGATACATAGAATCATAGAATCCTAGAGTTATTTAGGTTGGAAGAGATCCTTAAGATCATCAAGTCCAACCATAAAACTACTGCTGGCAAGTCCACAACTAAACCATGTCCCCTAAGCACCACATCTACACATCTTTTACGTACATCCTGGGATGGTGACCCCACCACTTTTCTGGGAAGCCTGTGACAGTGCTTGATAACCCTTTCAGTGAAGAAATTTTTCCTAATATCCAATCTAAACCCCGCCCTGTGCAACTTGAAGCCATACATGTACATATATACATAAATGACGTGGTGAGAAATGAAAACTAGTAATGGTAGGGGGCTGGAAGATGCTATTCACCTACCTGCACTACTCCTATGCCACTCACGTGCTTAGCAGGGCACATTCTTCTTTGATAACAAGTCCAACAGAGGTTTTAGGAGGACCTGTTTTCTTTTTCCAGTGCAGGCAACATATATGATTTCATGTATCTTTTGTCCCAAATCTCAGAGCAATGGGATGCTCTGGGGCAAGTTAGCTGCTTGATCTTCCCACACTTTGGACAGTGGTGTCACCTCTGGAGCATTGTGGGTCAGCTAACTGGAGCACCTTGATATAAACGCAGCATGGGCTTTTAAATGGATGTAAATACTACATCCAGCCTTCACAAGGAAAACATGAGAAGCAGTCATATGGAACTCAGATTCAGAGAAGCTATAATTCCTTGCTGTTTTACAATAATACTTGTATTTACAGGATGAAGAGAAGGCCTGAGTGCCTGTATGTGATTTACTGGTTATTGACCTGTTAAATATCCGCTTGCTAGGATATGTAACCATTCTGATCTTCACAAAATGGAAGTGCTCTTGTTCTAAAAGCTGAAAAACAATCACCTTTGTACTATTTATAGTACAAGGAATGCCATAGTTTCTAAATCCACTTACCCACCTAAGTAATATTCTTTAACTTGAGAATCCAATTCATTTTCCACTTTAATAGGTACATGCAGGGAAAATTTGAGACATGGCAGCAGGAATTGCATTTCTAGCTAATTAAGGAAAACTGGATTGAGCCCAGATGTGGATTATGCAAAGTGATTACTGGTGTTCTTTAGAAGCTGATAATTTTGAAAGCATTTCCTTGCGTTTGTTCACTTTTCTCCTGTAAACCAAGATAAAAAAGTTTCTGAAGGGAAGAAAATAGGTTTCTACAAAGTAAAACTGTCAATGGCAATTATTTCCATCATTTCAAATTGACATGTATGGTAGTTAACGATTGGGTCGCAGCCATTCTTTCAATAAAACTTGCTGTTTAGTTGTAATCCAAAGTAAGCACTGCAAATAGTTTTCAAGCATGGAGTGACATTAAATGTGGAACTCTACACAGTAATTCCCACTGGAAAAATCTGTAAAATATTTCATTTTTGTTGGGGAAAACCAGGCAACATAATAAGCAGTAATTGTTAAAGGTAAGATTAATTCCACCAAGCAGCTGAAGTGAATGAAGCTGTTGTCGAGTAAGAAGCCATCCAACCTGAAGAGACGAGACAGAATCAGGCTTCCTAGAAGCAAGAGGATGCCAGTGCTTATGCCAGGACCTTTGATACAGCATCAAGATATACAAAAGATATGTTGCACCAACAACAATAAAAATACTTTTAAATCTCCCATTGAAAGAAAATTTATTTTAAGATTTTTGATAGGTTATCAAATTGCCATCAGAATATTGGGGTTGAAACTGCCAAAAAAAAAAATTTAGCAATTTGGAAAGGTATTTATGCTGATTTTGTGGTGGGAAACTTTCCCATGTACTTGATTTTACAAAGCTAAGAAGTGGTTTGGCACTATCCGTAGCAGCTCCGGCTTTCTCTCTTTTTCTCTCTTTTTTTTTAAGGTCTACTGATCTTATTGTTAAATACTAGCAATTCAGCATAACTGAGCCTTAGAATTGAGTAAGAAACATTCCAAACAGAAGTATTGCCATTCTGCAATGCAATCATTACAAATTAATGTGATTTTTAAAAACAATATGCCCCTCCTGGGTTTTTGTAATCACTTGTTGAATTACTCTTCTCTATTTGTTATAATTATGTTGACAAATATTGCAGCATAAGTATAAAATAAATTTTGGTGGTGAAACAGAACAGATGGAATTTTCCATTTCCACTCTGCCATGGTGAACTAAATTGGACTCTCTTACGTTATATGTTTCTGTTCCTAAAGACATTTAAGAAGTTTACTGTCTGATAAAAAAAAAGGGGGGGTTTCACATTCTACAACTTTCTCAGGCTACCATCACTGGTAGCAGAGCCCAGATGGGCATTTGCAATTCTCTTTCCCACCAGTCATCTCCACCCCAAAAAAGCCTCAGGACACCCCTGCAGCACTTGGTATCTGTGCCCATGTTGTATCTGTGAACACCTGCTAAGGGATTTCTAACCAGATGTGCACCCAGTGGGAGCCAGCCCCATGCACCCAGATGGTCTAAAGACAAGCGAGACATTGGAGTGGACTTCCATGTGGTGGTAGATGCTCCTTCACAACTTCTTGCAGAGGGGACACCATTTCCCAAGCAGCATCTGTCTGAAAGAGTTTGCGATCAAGGAAAGAGGTTAGAAGTGGCTGCAGACAAACTATGCGTGCAGGGCAACAGTAGCTTGCTAGAGGTTTCAACATCCCCAGAGCTCAACTGCTGTTTCCTTCTTGGAGGCACTAGGGAAAGGGTGGTGGTAAAAGAAAACAAGGATGTTTTGAGAGTGTTTCCCACAAATTCTTTTTCATCATGACAGAAACCACAAAGGCACCTGTTTCTCACTCAGGGAAGTGGTGAAAACCCAGTCATCTGGGAGATTTTCAGCTAGTTCTGGACAAGATGAGTATATGTTCGGACTGAATCTTGGGGAAGCAGTTTGGCAGATGATGGTGTCTGCTTCCTTTAGTATGTTTATTACGAGAAACAACAGCAGGTGTGAATAGTGAAAGTTGCACACTGTGGACATTTGTTGAGATTCAGAGCACAGTTATGCTGCATTAGAAGATTTGTTAGCAAAAGGGACTTCATCATATCGTCTAAAGCCAAAACACGGGCATCTGCAAGAAGAAAAAAAAAAAAGGGAAAAAAAAAAGGAAAAAAAGAAAGAAGTAGTGACAGGGTAATAAATAATTATCACACACAAGACTGACCTATCCTTAATCAAAGTGAGTGCAGATGGAACAACTGGAGCTGCAATGAGCTATATTTCATGTGTGAGCACAACTATTGCCCTCACTGTGCTGAACTCACAGAACTGAAAATACAAAATATCTTTAGAGAAAACAGGGAGACTATGCTCAGTAGTCATTAGTCTGATCTGAAGCTCTTGCCTTATACACAGACATATGCTGTTTTTCCATGTACTCAGAAACCATCTGCTCTGTTCTTTGCTTAAATTTTGGCCTCAGAAAAAACAGCTTTTATTTTCTCAGTTAAATATTCCCAAACACAGCATATATGTGGGAGAATGTATTGGTGTCTATGTGTATGAGAACAAGAAATAAACCTATCTATAAAGGTAGTATTCCATTTTAGTCATATTATTAAAACCTTGATTTTAAGTTTTCTAGCCTATTTTCATTGCATGCAGTGACAGAAATTCTAAAAGCAGCAGAGAAAGTTCAAGATAAGGTTGAATTTAAAATCCTTCTATTTCAGTAATTTACAGCAGTGTTGGTAGGTCGACTAAAGATGTTTCTGGGAACACACAAGAAAAAAATCTGCTCTGATATCCATCCTTGCAATACCAGAATTTGGCTCATAATTTTTACTTGATAGCATCTCTAGAGACTGAGGTTTCAGCATCAGTAAGTGACTCTTTCCTATATACAGCTCTTTAAAAAGCGTGCACTTCTTGGTGCTACTTTCCAGTGTGTTATTGCAGGACAGTGAAGCAAATATTCTTAACTGGAATTAGCTTTTTCAAAGATTTCTCTGTGCATGGCTTCATCGTGAGTGCTAAGTACTTCTTCACAGCCTTTCATTTCCTTAGTCAGAGAGGTCTCTGTAAGTAAAATAAAGCTGTGTTTTCCCTGTGGCTGCAGTGATATCCACATAAATCCTACAAAATGCAATGCAGTGGTGGATACAGTTCTGAAGTATGAGGGGTCTCCAAACTTTTATTCTCAGGCTTGTGCTCGGAGTACATGAAGAGGCGTAGCAAGGTGCCCTTTGAGCGGTGTGCTGGAGCTCTTCAGGATCTCCCATGCTGGATGTGAGCCACGTGACTTTCACACGACTATTCTCAACTACAGTCCTCCAAATCAGGAGACACACCAATGCTGTGCTTGTTTTCACCACCTGAAGTCCCAGGCAATGCCCTTGCCCCCCACCCACTGGCCGGGCACCACCGCCCGGCCATCCCCTCCACCCACCACCCATTCACAGCAAGTCTCCCTCGAAGCATCAGCAGGATCAGGCCCCAAGACTTCTCAGACTTGCCAAACTGCAAATTTTGGATGTTTTCAACTCAAAACCAGGAATCTGACCAGATTTGCTTGAAAACGGGCCCAGTTTCATTCAAACCCTGTTACAAGCTTCAACAAACAGACTCTGGGTTTTGACTTTCTTGTGAAACTTGAAACCACATGTGTTCCACATGGTTTAGGTTTTTGTTGTGAATATCTTACACAGTTCTATGGGAATAGCCTTTTCTTGTGGGCTTTTAGCATTTCCTATCCTGGCCAGAACCATAAAAAGCAAAGGCTGGAAAATATGAAAAGTACAATTATGTGGAAAAAAGGGGGACTTAACTTTTTAAACCTCAGACAATGTTTGTGTTCATTTAGAGCGCAGAGTGAAGTTTTGAATTAATTCATGTTTTATTTTAACTGTTAGCCTTAATTAGGTGCACTCAGGAGAAATCACTTCCCCTCTAATATAAAATCATGGAGCTTGCGACACATGGAAATTATAAACACTTTGGAGTGACTTAGGAGATGGGTGTTGGCTTTGCAGCAGCAGAAGAGCAAATATTTACAGTACATTAGGGTTTGCTTCACTTCTAAATTATTATCTTCCCCTTCGGAATAATCTATTTTCCAAAGACAGATTGCTTCTAATGCTAGTGCCCTCCTCCGTCCATTTTGTGGCAGGCAATTATCTTTCCTTCATTTCTATGTTGAAATGTCTTGCTTTAGCTCTCCACAGAGTCAAATGAAAACTGAGGAAATCCTTAATTTGGTGTCTCTTTTGTCCTGGAATCACACTGTGGCCTCTGGCAAATTATTACACTTCTCTGAGCTTCATTCTTCTTTTTTTTTCAAAATAAAAATACCAATATTTAACTTCCAACAGAGGTGCTAATTAATTCATATCCATAAGAAGACTTTAAAATAGAAAGTGATATATAATGTTAATTAGTGGTATTATATCTGCGTATTCCAAAAGCCCAAAGAAGCTGTTACTTTATAGATTACTTAAATTAGTGCTAAAATATTCCCATCTTTGGTCTCACGGGGCTCAGATATGGGAAGTTAAATACAATGAAAGCAACACTGTGACATAAAGGGAAGAAATAATTACATACACCGGTTTTACTCCCCTGATAAAACTTCTGCATTGCATGATGTGCTATTAGGTTTTACAGTCAAACTACAGCAACCTGGCTTTGCGCTTACAATAGCTAAAACCATCTGTGTACGTGTAAAACCTTTGCTGGCAGGTTTCCATGTGCGGTTCATGCATTCCTTCGCCTGTGCAATTTGAAGCTGTCAAAAACTAATTAAATAATTATGTGGTTGTTACTGCAGCTGTGTGTATTCTTCATTACGTTATAAGGCTGCGGTTTGAGGCACTCTCCTCCTCTAGGTTTCAAAATATTAGTAATGGAAGGTGTGTTGTCGGTGCATGTTCAGCTGTTGCCAGAAAAAGCAGAGAGGGAAGGGAACCGTCTTTCATGTCAGTCTATCATTGCACTTTATACTGTATATTCCCTGTATACAGCAGAGAGGTGAAAATACAAATTGACTTCTCGCAGCCTTCTCACATTGGGCAGAATTCAGCATGGCCGATCCTGAGGACAGGATGGAGGAAAGTCCCTGCTGCACCTCCACGGTGAATGCGTATCTGAAGAATGTATGTGGCTTTGTAGTGCCACTTAGCCTGGAGAGGTGACTTGGAGGATGACAGCAGAAGAAAAGTAGTGAGGCTGTGGAGAAGACCACCTCCTGTCCTCCTCGGCCAGGAAGGGGATTGCTCTTGGTCCTACTCTTAACTCACTCCCTGGTCCCAAGGGAATCACATGCTGGGCCCTCCTGCCCTGTCAGTAAATCATGGGTAACGCTGTATTACCTCCCCCAAGAACACAACGGGTGGGTTTGTTAACAATATCAATTCAACTTCATCTCAGACTGAGGGTGCTACCCAGGTGCAGCACAGTAGGCTGACCAGGAGTCAGCCTTACGGACATAACCCTGCCCTCATACCTCCTGACCAGTGTCAGATAGAGAGGAGGGTAGCAGACCCACGGGAGACAGGACAGGCATCTGAGATCTCTTTGCTGAGAAAAACATTTCTCAGGACTACTTCATGCGGCCACAGAGGCAGCCTAAATCCAGGTAGCACTGCTCTTTCCAGACCAAACCAGCCCATGTCAAAGAAGTTTTTCACTGCCACAGAAGGGGTGCCCTGGTTGGACATGCAGTAGACACTTCAGAGACAGCACAGCTGTTGGAGAAACAGTGAGTTACCGCAGCAGCAAAGCTGCATAATACAGAGTGTCTCCAATTTATTATATTTATGGACCAACTTTACTTTTAATAAGGTTTTCCTCAAATTTATGGAACTGTCCCATCACATCGGTTGTTGTCTGCTTAGCTAAATGTTCAGTAATACTAATAATGGGAAAATTCCAGATGATAACTTTCTTTAATATTTTTCTTTTATGCACCCACAGTATAATATATGGGCCCAGATGCCTTCCTGCTAATGTCTTTGCCTGACTTAGGACTATCTGTCCAGATGCCACACAGCCTTTCTCAGTACACTAGGCAGCCATGGCAAAGTTGTTTAAAATCATCTGTTATTTCAAGCAGCCTTCTTTGTAAGAGCCTTTCTCAGAATTTACCTCAGAATGCTTATAGGTGAGTCTCAGTAAAATTCCTGAAAACTGAAACTTAAGGAAAATATGCTACTTTCTGTAAACTCAAGTTGGAAGCAAATGATCCTTCCAGTCCACAGGGGCTACTAGAAAGCAATGCGTGTCTTTGGGTCCCTCTTGCGGTCTTGCAGCAACAACATACTTCCACCATCCTTGCATGATTTCACACACACCAACACACAGGGAGACACACATGATCCGAGACACCGCCAGATCTGGTGCAGACAAAGGAAGGACAAAGATACTGGTATCTCCTTGAGAGCTGGTCCAAGCCCATTTCTCATTCTTACTACAACTATTGAAATTCCAGGGAGATACTACAGAAAGCCAAATAGCCCTACTCCATTTTCGTGTTGAAACCTACTTTACTCCGCAGTGTCACATAATGAAACTAACTGCAGATTACAATCAAACATGCATAAAGGGACATGACTGTGCTTCCGGTACATATCCAAGATTGTATATTCAAGATTTTGAACTGATGTATACTCAAGATTTCGAATTGATGTATACTCAAGATTTCTTACGTTCAAAATGTATATTCAAGATTTTGAAGGCACTCTTCTTCTTAAGCATTGCCTTTGGGAATACTACCAAGCAAAGTATGCTTGAGGCAATATGAATTTGGTTTTGGGAGGAGCCTTATTAATGATTGAAATATGATAAATAACCTTATGCACTTTCTCTGAGCTCCAGCCTGTTTACAAGTTAGAAACCTCAGGAACAACTTCAGACAAGTAGGCAGTAGCTTGACTTTGCAAATTTGGGAAAGACAAGAGGAAGATGGAGAACTGAGAAAATATCCTTTAAAATGATTGGGCCTGGCAAAAACAACAGACTCCTTTTGGTACCTGTGTCCATCCAGGCACCAAGAAGTGACACAAGAAAGGCATGTGCTGTCAGATCCTGTGGGCAAGATCTTTCAGAGGAACCTAAACAGTGCTGTCTCCTCCCTCCAGCTGCTCCCACTAGTATTGCAGATCCTCAGCAGACATGAAAGAGTTGAAGAGATATGAAGTAATAGATGGGCAAAGAGACTAGTGCAACGTCTAAAGCCATAAAAAACAGCCATATGTGGGTTTGGAGGAGTGTGAGGGAGGCTCACCCCAGAGAAAGGCTGCTTGTTGCAGCCCTGCCTTCACCGTCACGCAGCTGCCTACACTGTCCATGCCCACACTCACCTTTGCTAATCGAAGGGGCGTGTGACAATGTCATGTTCTTCCTACTGCCTGAGTGCCTGTCGTTGCAGGGCCTCAGGGATCTCTTACTTCTCCCAGGCATAACTCTGTGCAGCTTTGGGCATGTGCCTCAAAACATTTTCCTGAAATGCCACTTGTCCCTTCTTGCCTCTCCAACAGCTCCCCAAAATTGCCAGTGGCCTCTCTGAGCCTCTTTCCCCTATCTCCAACTGATCCCTCCCAGCTTTCTTCCCCTACCTGCTTTCTCCTCCCCAACACCTGTTTTACCACTACCCCAAACAAACTTTTCTGCCCCCAAACAGCTATCTTGCTCTCATCCATAGGGAAGCAAAATTCAATTTTGCCTATGCTACCGAGAAGCCTTAAACAACTCTGAGTTTATTTATAATGTTGGCTCACTGTTCTTTATCACAAAGGAACTGTTAAAGGCAAAACTGATTTGCTCCAGACTAAGGGCAAATGTACTAGCACATATATCAAACAAACTGGCAGTGTTGTGTGTAACAACTTGCATCTCCAATTTTGGCAACCAAACTGCCTGCGCAGTTTCTTGGAAACTATAAATAACAATATATATCAATATGTCCAGGCAAAACCTCATTGTTTCTTTCCAAATAATCCTCTAATCCACATATCTAACGACCTAACATCAGAAAGGCAATCCTAAAGCTTTTGGTTTAAGACTGTCCACTTTCCTAGTTTCCCCATTTCAGAAATATTTACATCGTCCTACATTCCTCATATACTCAAGGGACGTTTTAAACTTGCCTAAATACAAATAACTTGATGCATGTGAAAAGATAATAGAACATATTTCTAACACTGGATGTTCTGTGAGGTATATTTTGATAGGAATACAAAAAACACAGTAGGATTTTTTTGTCTTTCATGCATAATTGTTGACCCACTTCCTTTAAGAGGCAGACCTTTTCCACATAGAGATAACATGTCTCCACTGCTTGGAAGACCACCCCATAACAATGCTAACAATTCCCTAAATGCCAGCACTGTGTAGTTAAAGCTGACTGGGGCTAACCCCACATTTCCTCATGTCAGCTGCCCTCTTAAGAATACATAGTCTTGGAAGGGAAAATTAGTCCAAAAAAGTTACCTTATTAAGTAGTTCTCTTTATTCCTTTTTGTTACCTCCGAAACAGAGCTGTTCTTTTGTTTTCTCAGCTATGTCCTCTTTCCCAGCCTGAAATCTTTTTTGGGGAGATTCTGGGGACTCTGGATATTTACATTAGATTTTCAAGCATCTGACAGCCTCAGCAGATAGGCAGTTCTTGTTCCAAATGAACACCTGAAAAATCTCCACATGCCTCTCAAGCACAAACAGGACATCTGGTATCCAACACTCTTGCAGCAGAAAGCCCATCCTTCCCCGTTTATCCAGAGCGGTCAGAGACAGGAGATACAGCTGCAGCTGCTCAGAGAACATGCTGTGTCCTCGCGCAGGTCCTCGTGTGAGCCCATGGGGACCACTTCCAACACAGCTCTGCTCACCCACTGCATTGTGCTGCTACAGGACACACAAGATACTGTTCAAAAATGAATAATTTTCTGGGTCTTGTCCTGCTGTGTAACTGTAGATTGTTAGTGTTCCAAAAGTGGGTTTTGTAGGAAAAACATGGGAAATTCTGCCCCAAATTAACAATATTACAAAGCATTATTCCTCTTCAACTGCCTGTAGCTTCTCATTTATAACAAAACCACATGTAAGTGTTTTTGTTATAGTGTAAAAAAATGACTATACATGGTACAACATAGCGGTAACAAGAGTTTGCTTTAAAACATAAGCAAACACTTTCAATTTAATATCTAAAGATAACACAGGGGTCTTACATAGCCAGCCTGATTTTCAGAGATAATAAGCACCACCACTGAAAGCTGAAGGAACTGAATCAGAGGAAGATCAGTACTTCTGACTACACAGAATGCAAAACTTTAAATTTTACATCCCAGTTGTTATAGGCAATCGTCTTGAGAAAATCTTGGTGTGAGAGGATCTTTGGTCTATACTGTCTCCTGAATTGTGGTTACATTCTATTTTTGAAGTCAATAGAAATACATCAGTTGAAATGAAAAGAATATCTGACCTCTCATATTTACATATTCATATATGCACACGTCTACCTGCATATATGTAGGCTGTATATATATACGTCTACCTGCATGTATGTAGGCTGTATTTAATGAAAGTATTTAATTTCATTCTCTTCACAAAGTAATGCTTCTTATAAACAGTAAATGAGGAAAGCCAATACTATCTATATATTTTTTACAACAAGAAGTTCTCACAATGAGAAAGCTGTCATGTTCTGTACCTCTAATTTATTATAATGTTCAAAAAATCGGTTAACCTGGGAACTAAAAAACATGTGGGGGTTGTAAAACTATCTGCTATAATAAAAGACTTACAACATTTTTAGCTAGCTGAGGAACTGGGAATTAGGTTGATGGAGGGGATTATTGCTTAATATTTTCCGTAACATCAGCAATCTTGTCAAAATCCCCTGGTTGCTCTGAGAGTAGAAGACATCTGTTTTATTGGGTGAGCACATATCCTGGAATGTCTGCCATGAGACAGCGTCACAACCAGGCTTCGTTACCCCTTCACACATTAAGCCTGGTTTACACTTCACAGTGCCATGGAAAAATCACACATTCTGCTTATGCCAGCAAAAGCCATGTTGTAGACACAGTTCTACAGATTAGAGAGTCCCCTTGCCAGTATCATTTAGTTCATGTGGAGAATGCCTGCAGGCTGTACCAGCACATGAACCATCTTGCCATTTATATTGCACCACAGGTTTGCCATGTAAGCTTCTGCTAGGAGGATTTGCTTGCATAGCTGTCTCTCACCTTCTGGCTTTCGGGTTGTGATCAGTGGTACAAAGTTCAGTTGGAGGCCAATTCCTAACAGTATGCCCCAAGGGCTGATACTGCAGCCACTACTGTTTAAAATTGTCATGAATGACCTGGACACTGGTACGGACTGCACCCTCAGCAAGTCTGCAGACAGTACAAAACTGGGAGGAGAAGCTGATACACCAGAGGGTCCTGGACAGGTTGGAGAAATCCGCCTGGAGGAACCTCATGAAGTTCAACAAATGGAAGTGCAAATTCCTGCTCCTGGGGAAGAACAACCTCAGGCACAAGCACATGCTGGGTGCTGAACCAGCTGAAAAGCAGCTCTGCAGAGAAGGGCCTGGGGGTCTAGTGCACACCAAATTGACCATAAGCTAACAATGTGCTCTTGTGGCAAAGAAGGTCAACAGCTTCCTGGAAGAATGTTACCAGCAGGTCAAGGGAGGTGATCCTTCCCCTCTACTCAGCACTGGTGAGGTATATCTGTAGTACTAGGCCCAGTTCTGAGCTCCCCAAAACAAGAAAAACATGGGCATACTGGAGCAAGTCCTACCAAAGGCCACAAAGATGATGAAGGGACTTCATCTTTCATACAAGAAGAGGATGAGAGAGCTGGGACTGCTCAGCTGGAGAAGAGAATGCTCAAGGGGACCTCATCAGTGTGTATAAATGCCTGATGGAAGAGTGCAGAGAAGACAGAGCCAGGCTCTTTTCAGTGATGCCCACTGAGAGGACAAGTGACAGTGAGCACAAATTAGAAAATGTTAAATTCCACATGAACTCAAGAAAACAATTGACAGTGGTATTGACAAACCTTTGGGAACTGGAACTAAGTTTACAGATCCACATCTCCAGACGGACATCTCTTCTAACTCCTTCTATGCCAGCAGAAGGTGTTACCCTTTCCATTTATGAAAATTTTCCTCAGGCCCTTTATTTCTCAAATTATCAGTTTTATAATAAGTATAGGCATGTTGTATGTCTGAGGCAACTGAATCTATTCTCAAGAAAAGATCTTATACGGTGGTCATCGAGAGTTTTTTAGCTAAAGACAAAAAGTGAAAGCTGATGATTGTTAGCTAAATATATTTCATTTGCCTCTGTTTTACAGCCTGTGTGCTTCAGGGCAAAGAAAGTATTCAGGTGAAAGTACATTAGAATAAGAAAGTCACAGAATGGGAACCTGTTCTAAAATATTCTTTTAGATGCTATTGACACAGAGAATGAGTGCTTGGATATGGCACAGGGAGGCACAAGTACACTAGCTTTAACGCAGTGAGCCTTGGGAATGGCAGAGCTGCCAGTCTGGGAGGGCAGGCAAAGCACAGGTTGTATGGAACCTGTGGCAGAAGACTCTACTTGCCAGCCTGTGCTGCCATTCCCCACCCCCCTCGTTGTCCTTGCCCAGACTAGCTAAATTTTTAATCACATTTTATTATCGCACCTTTATTTCACTGAGAAGGCATGTCTTTAAACCCCGTTTTCATTGGCAATCTGAGCGATCGTTTTTCTGCCATTCTTTTGAATCTGCTGCCATCTAGTGAGCAAGCTGAAATGTATGTGGTTTGTAGCCAGCAGTGTTTTTTTAGCTTATAAAACATGCAGGATTTTGTTCTGCTCTCCCTCCATGTCAATGCGCAGCTTATGGAAGGGTTTGCGTGCATTTCACCATGGCTCCCAGAGGTAAAGATATAATTTATGTAAGGCGTCCTCTGCCTAATACCTTATTCCCTCCCTGACTAGTTCTAAATCACTTAATTTTTAACACATGGAGATTTTCACGGAATCACAGAATTGTTGGAGTTGGAAGGGACCTTCTAGAGATCATCTAGTCCAACTCCCCTGACAAAGCAGGATTGCCCAGAGCACATTACTCAGGACCGCATCAAGGCGGGTCCTGAAAATCTCCAGAGAAGGGGACTCCACTACCTCCGTGGGCAGCCTGTTCCAGGGCTCTGTCACCCTCACCGTAAAGAAGTTCTTCCTCATAGTTGAGCGGAACTTCCTATGTTCCAGCTTGTGCCCATTGCCCCTTGTCCTATCGCTGGAAACCACTGAAAAGAGTCCGGCTCCATCCTCCCTCAAACCGCCCTTTAGATACAAGCATTAGTAAGGTCTCCCCTCAGCCTTCTCTTCTCCAGGCTAAAGAGTCCCAGCTCTCTCAGCCTTTCTTCATAAGGGAGATGGTCTAATCCCTTAATCATCTTTGTTGCCCTACGCTGGACTCTGTCCAGTAGTTCCCTGTCTCTCTTGAACTGGGGAGCCCAGAACTGGACGCAGTATTCCAGTTGTGGCCTTACCAGTGCAAAGTTGAGGGGGAGAATGACCTCCCTCGACCTACTGGTCACACTCTTCCCTATGCAGCCCAGGATCCCATTGGCCCCCTTGGCAACAAGGGCACATTGCTGGGTCGTGGATAGTTTACTATCCACCAGGACTCCCGGATCCTTTTCCTCAGAAATGCTTTCCAGCAGGTCCATCTCTAACCTATATTGGTATGTGGTATTCTTCCTCCCCAGGTGCAGGACCCTACACTTGCCTTTATTGAACCTCATTAGATTCTTCTCTGTCCAGCTCTCCAGCCTGTCCAGAACACACTGGATGGCAGCACAGCCATCTGGAGTGTCAGCCAGCCCTCCCAGTTTGGTATCATCAGCAAACTTGCTGAGGATACACTCTGTCCCCTCGTCCAGGACATTGATGAATATGTTAAACAAAACTGGACCAAGTATTAACCCCTGGGGAACACCACTGATTACAGGCCTCCAACTCAACCCAGCTCCATTAATTACAACTCTCTGAGTCCTGTCACACAGCCAGCTCTCAATCCACCTCACTGCCCCCACATCTAGCCCACACTTCCTCAGTTGCCTAATGAGGATGTTATGGGAGACAGTGTCAAAAGCCTTGCTGAAGTCAAGGTAGATGACATCTGCTGCTCTCTCCTCATCCAGCCATCTAGTTATAACACCGTAGAAGGCTATCATATTGGTCAAGCATGATTTGCCTTTGGTAAATCCATGTTGACCACTTCCAATAACTTCCTGTTCTTTGACGTGTTTTGAGATGACTTCCAGAACAAAATGCTCCATTACCTTCCCAGGGATGGAGGTGAGGCTAACTGGCCTGTAGTTTCCTGGGTCCTTCATCTTGCCCCTTTTGAAGACTGGATATTTGCCTTCCTCCAGTCCTCAGGTACCTCTCCTGTTTTCCATGACCTTTCAAAGATGATAGACAGTGGCCCAGCAATAACGTCTGCTAGTTCTCTCAGTACTTGTGGGTGCATCCTGTCAGGGCCCATGGATTTATGGATGTCCAGTTTGGCCAAGTGGTCTCTAACCCAGTCCTCCCCAACAGAGGGAAAGTCTTCCTCTCTCCAGACCTTCTCCCTTGTCTCCAGGGTCTGGGATTCATGAGGGGCAGCTTTGGCAGTGAAGACTGAAGCAAAGAAGGCAGTCAGTAACTCTGCCTTCTCTGTGTCTTCCACCACTAGGGCACCCACCTCATTCATCAGTGGGCCTACATTTTTGCCAGTCTTCCTTTTTCTGTTGATATACTGAAAAAAACTTTTCTTGTTATCTTTAACCGT
>KZ505926.1:172356-218969 GCA_002844005.1 Limosa lapponica baueri
TTGCGGAGGAAATACACAACAGCACCTTCACACCTTCTTCTCTGATGTTTTCTCCCTTGTTACAATAACTTTTCAGTATCTTGAACATCCTTTTGTTGGTATTTCTTAGTAATCTTGTTTTTGCTTTTTTCTAAGATTAACTAGCTATTTAGGAATATGTGGCAGTGTGGTTAAGGCTGGCAAGGCATGTCGGAGAATATGGGCAGGTATCCAGAAAAATTCTCACCTCCAATGGCCTGGAACTTCACTCCCGAACAAGAGCAGGATCCTGATGAATTTGACAGAATGTTTGAAAAAAGAATGCCCTGACTATTCCAAAGTGACATAACTTATTGTAGTGTGCTGGGGCCTGCCCAGCACCTACCAAATACTGCTCGACCTTATGCAACACCCTCAAGGTAAAGAGAGGGTCTCTGGATCTGAAAACATACCAACAGTCACTATGGCTAAACCAGAGACTATACCAGTTGCCCCTATAATTAAAAAGGAACAATGGAAGCAGAAGTCAGCTCACTTAGTAAGGGACGAAGAAGCTTCTCCTAAGAAGTGGTAGGAAGAGGTAGAAGAGACAGCCTGTTCTGCAGCACAGCAGTCACAAGAACAGGAGGAGGAAGAGACTGAGATGATAAATGACACAGAAACTACCTGAGCCCTATCCCTAAGTGAGCTGTGAAATTGGCGAAAAGATTTTAGCTGTCAACAAGGCGAGCAAATTCGCAGCTTGTTACTCCAATGCTGGGATATTGGGGCAAATAGTCAGGAATTAGAGGTTAAGGAAGCTAGGATCCCTTGCTGTGGTGGAGGTGACCTATAACAACCTGGAAAATGACCAGGTATCCAAAGACCTGGATGAGATCTGGTGCACATGGTCCATGTTGTTAAAGTTTCTACGAAGTCCACTGATGTTGTAGGCGAGCACCCTGGCAATAATGAGCTGGACAGATGTGGAGGCATCAATTATGGATGGATTGGCCAGACAACTCCAAGAATACAAAGCTAATTTCATTTCCTCTCTAGGGACCTGTGTCTCGGCTGTGAAGGAACTGACCCAAAAACTGTCAGAGCAATCTGAGAAGGATATATCTTCCTCACTCACGCCAACCAATGTCTCAGCTATGAGGTGTCAGCCTTTTTCTGTTCAAGGGAGACTGTAACCAGTGGCTCACACCATGTGCAGCCCTGTGGTTCTTCCTGCATGACCAGGGGGAAGACATGAGCAAGTGGGATGGTGAACCCACCTGGAGTCTAGAAGCTGATGTACAGGAACTGCAAGGAAAATCAACTGCCAAAAGGCGTCCAACCAGAAAAATTACTGTCCAGTGTCTGTTGGGCAGAGTAGAAGGGCTGGTTGTACTTTTGACCTTGATGAAGGGACTTCTGTTTTGCAGTTACAAAAATCAAGTAATGAAGACTCCAACCAGGAACAGAGGGGTGCTGCCTTCAGCCAGGTGGAGGAAAGGGACCACTGGATTTACTGGACCATGTGGGTTCAATGGCCTGGCACATCAGCTGCACGGGATTATAAAGCTCTAGTGGACACCGGTGCACAGTGTACTCCAATACCATCAGATTACAAAGGGGCAGAATCCATCTGTATTTCTGGAATGACGAGAGGATCCCAAGAACTGTCTGTGTTGGAGGCTGAGGTAAGTCTAACTGGGAATAAGTGGCAAAGCACCCTATTATGACAGGCCCAGAGGCTCCATGTATCCTTGGCGTACACTACCTCAGGAGAGGTACTTCAACGATCCAAAAGGGTACCAGTAAGTTTTTGGTATAGCTGCCTTGAGTACAGAGAAGTTTAAACAGCTGGCTAGCTTGCCTGGTTGCTCGGGGGATCCTTCTGTTGTGGGGTTGCTGCAAGTTAAAGAACAGCAGGTGCCAGTTACTACCATGACACTGCACTGGTGACAATATCACACAATGGAGATTCCCTGGTTCCCATTCATAAGCTGATCTGGCAACTGGGGAGTCAAGGAGCGATCAGTGAGTCCCATATGGCCAGTCCAAAAATCTAATGGAGAATGGAGGCTAACAGTAGATTATCACAGCCTGAACGAAGTCATACCACCGCTGAGTGCTGCTGTAACAGACATGCTAGAACTTCAGTATGAACTGGAGTCAAAGTCTGCCAAATAGTTTGCAACAATGGATATCGCTAATGCATTTTTCTCAATCCCTTTGGCAGCAGAGTGCAGGCCACAGTTTGCTTTCACATAGAGGGGTATCCAGTACTGACTGCCCCACAGGTGGAAACACAGCCCCACCATCTGCCATGGACTGATCCAGACTGCACTGGAACAGGGTGAAGCTCTGGAACACCTGCAGTATATTGATGACACCATTGTGTAGGGCAACACAGTGGAGGAAGTGTTTGAGAAAGGGAGAAGAAGAATCCAGATTGTCTGGAAAGTTGTTTTTTCTATAACAAAGAAAAGGCCAAAGGACCTGCACAGGAGATCCAATTTTTAGAAATAAACTGGCAAGATGGGTGTTGTCATCTCCCAATGGATGTGATCAATAAAATAACAGCTATGTCTCCACCAACTAACAAAAAAGAAACACAAGCTTTCCTAGGTGTTATGAGTTTTTGGAGAATGCATGTTCCAGTTTGCAGTCTGATCATCAGTTGTCTCTGTCGAGTGACCTGGAAGAAGAATGACTTTGAATGGGGCCCTGAGCAGCAGCAAGCCTTTGAACAAATCAAACAGGAGATAGTTTGTGCAGTAGCATTTGGGCCAGTCCAGACAGGACAAGATGTGAAAAACATGATTTACAACGCAGCCAGGGATGAAGGCCTCACCTGGAGCCTCTGGCAGAAAACACTAGGGTAGACTTGAGATTGGCCACTAGGGTTTTGGAGCTGGGGATATAGAGGATCTGAAGCCTGTGATACTCCAACTGAAAAAGAAATATTAGCAGCATATGAAGGAATTTGAGCTGCTTCAGAAGTTATTGGTATTGAAGTACATCTCCTTTTGGCACTTCTATTGCTTGTGCTGGGCTGGATGTTCAAAGAGAGAGTCCACTCTACACATCACGCAACCGATGCTACATGGAGTAAGCGGGTCTCACTGATCACACAACAGGCTCGAATGGGAAACCTCAACCACCCAGGAATTCTGGAAGTGATCATGGACTGGCCAGAAGGCTGAAACTTCAGAGTGTCACCAGAGGAGGTTACTCATGCTGAGGAGGCCCCACTGTATAATAAATTACCAGAAAATTAAAAGCAATATGTCCTTTTTACAGGTGTTATATTGTAGGAAAACACTGGAGGTGGAAAGCTGCTGTGTGAAGTCCTATACAAGTCACAGAAAATGCTGAAGGACAAGGTGAATCAAGCCAGTTTGCAGATGTGAAATCCATCCAGCTGGCTTTAGATGTTGTTGAACGAGAAAAATGGCCAGTACTTTATACTGTCTCATGGATGGTGGCAAATGATCTGTGGGGATCGTTACAGCAGTGGAATCAGACAAACTGGCAGAGCAGAAGTAAACCCACCTGAGTTGCTGAACTACGCAAGATATTGCTGCTCAGGCAGAAAACCTGGTTGTACAACATGTAGATGCTCACATACCCAAATGTCAGTCTGCTGAAGAACATTGAAACAACAAGCAGGTGGATCAGGCTGCTAGAATTGAAGTGGCTCAGGTGGATCTGGACTGGGAACATATGGGTGTCCTACATATAGCTTGATGGGCCCATGACACATCAGGACATCTAGGAAAGGATGCAACATACAAATGGGCTTGTGATCAAGGAGTGGACTTGACCATTGATGCCGTTGCACAGGTTATCCGTGAAGGTAAAGTGTGTGCCATAATCAAACAAGCCAAGCAGCTACAGCCCTTTTGGTATAAAGGACAATGGCTGAAATGTTAATATGGGGAAGCCTGGCAGATCGCTCCTATCATGCTGCCATGAAGCCACCATGGTAAGTACTATGGTGGAAGTGACTAATGTATGCTTGGAAACATATCCTGTGCCCCATGCCACTTCCTGGAACACTATCTTGGGCCTTGAAAAACAAGTTTTATGATGACACAGCACCCTAGAGGGAATTGAATCAGACAGTGGGACTCATTTCCAAAGCCACAGCATAAACACATCGGCCAAGAAGCATGCATTGAGTGGGTATATCACATCCCCTACCACGGACCAGCCTCTGGGAAATTGAATGATATAATGGACTGATAAAAAATACACTGAGAGCAATGAGTGCTGGGTCATTCAAGCACTGGAGTACATATTTAGCAGAAGCCACTTGGCTAGTTAACACCGGAGGATCTGCCGGTTGACCTAGCCCTGCTCAGTCTAAACCTCTGCACACTGTCAAGGAACATAAGATCCCTGTTGAACATTGTTATGGTTTGAGAAAACCCATAACAATTTATTATCATTTAGACAACTATTCTATCATCTGATGACCCCTCCCCACCCGGAAAGGGGAATTGGGGAACACAAAGAAACACAAGGGTTGAAATATAAATAGATTTAATAGAACAAGACTAAATAATTAACAATAATACTAAAGAACAATATTAATCCCAACACTGATACAAGATGTACAAGAGTTATACTCAGCCAACTACATCAGTGGGAAGCTGTGCACTCCCAGCAGGGACAGCAAATGGCGGACACTGCGAGCGCAATGGCCCCAGGAGGAAGGGAAGGCCTCAGGGTTCCAGCACAGGGCCAAGGAGTTGTCTGGACCGCCGCCATCAAGGGAGAGAGAGTTACACAGCAAACTTTTCTAATTTATATTGAATGTGACGTTCATGGTATGAAAGAATCCTGTTGGCCAGCCTGGGTCAAATGCCCAGGCCTTGCTCCTCCTCATCCCTGCACCCGGCAAGGCTTGAAAACACTGAAACCTTGAATCCCACAGAGCCTAGCAGGCTATAAAGTAATTATTTTCATGAATTCAGACACCAGAGTCTTGTGAAAGTGCAGTGTTCCCAGCATTAGAAGAAAAGTTAGTCCTGTGTCGCCCAACCCAGGACAAACATACAAGGAACTTGTTGGGAAAAACAGTCTGGGTTACTCCTTCCTCAGGAAAGGATAAACCTATTTATGGGATTTTTTTCTGCAATCCTGGTTGCAAGGACCTGGGTGTACCTGGTGAGTAATGCAGAGGGATGTGGGAGTCCAGTGTACACCTCAAAGTGATGTAATCCTGGGTGAAAATAATCCATGATTTGAGCTTTATGGCGGCAGTGTTACACGATGCTGTATATCACCACTGCTGTGGCTGCTGTATATCAAAGGTATTATAGCAGGAACCTCTTGCTGCTAGCCAAGCTAGAGACAAGAGAAGAAACTAATTGCAATGTCAATACTTATGCCCTAGTCCAAAGGGACTAGGGGTGGAGAATGTAATGGATATACCTTTAAATTGTTGTAACCCATGAGGCACGTGAGTTGCGTGTTACAGGGAGTACTACAGCAGAAACCACCTGAACCAACGAAGGATGACCGTCACAAGTGCAGCAGTGACCTGACTTGAGGTGGTTTTAGTGCCCATAACAGATGAAGCCCAAAGTCCTAGACCAAATGAACTCAGTGAACATTTTATGGATATTTATGGACATTTGACGAACATTTTGTGGGGAAAGGAGTGGTTAATGAAGGTGTATTGCAATAGGGTAAGACCTGAACATGATGTAAATAGTATGGAATAAGTGGTGAATAATGTACTGGGTTTGGCTGGGATAAAATTAAAATTTCTTCACAGTCGCTTGTATCGGGACATGTCTTGGATTTGTACTGAAAACAGTGCTGATAACAGAGGGATGTTTTAGTTACTGCTAAGCAGTGCTTACACTGCATCAAGACCATTTCTGCTTCTCACATCACCCCACCAGCAAGCGGGCTGGGAGTGCACAAGAAGTTTGGAGGGGACACAACACCAGGCGAAGTTGTTTTCAGGTGTAAATGGGTCAGCTCCACTGTCTTCAGGAAAGTCTCTCCTTAAAATGTGACAGACAGGTTTTCTGGCTTACCTGCAAGTGACGCAATCTTCCACTGCTGTAGACAAGCAGCAACATTTTCAATAACTTCTTAGTAGCTTTTCAAGCTGGAGAACATTACAGCAGTGAAATGCTGAGGTGACAAGGACAAAAGATATGGGGCGAGGCTCCAAGAAATGGCTGAGTCACAGTCAAAACAGGCACTCCACCTCTGCTCCCTACCACTCCTACACCTGGGCAATCTCATCCCCACTAGCACCAGTGTGGCAGGTTTCTGATCCCAAATTGACTCATTTTATGTTGCAAAACTACAGCAAACCTCAATCTTTTTTATTTCTTGATGGGAAAGCTCTTCTAAAGGAAAACAGTATCTGTTGTATAATAACCGAAAAAGTTATTTAAAAGATGTGCCGAGTACTTATTTGAGATAAGTAACTGTTACAGAGAAACTGGAAATGTAATGACTTGCTTTAAGCTGGAGCAAAAAGTCTGTGGCAGATTCAAGGTCATTACTCAAGAAATTCCAGACATTACATCTCCTAAAAAATACAATATTATTCTGTGATGCCCAATACTATGATCTGTCCTTTAAGTTGTCTTATAATTTATATGTCTCACTCATCTTGTTTGATTTAATGAGTTGTACTTTTAATAATTTTCAATTTCTCTCTCTTGTTTTCTTTTATTTTGGGTAAATTTAGCAAGACTTGCTAATTCTCTGTCCCATTTCATGATATTTGTATTCAGTACACTAAGTTTACTTTTTTTCTTACAAAAGCTGACTAATCATATCTTCATGCTACCTATTTAGAAAAAAAATCCCAGCTAATCAAAGTTTGAGTCTTCCAAGTATCATGTGTATTTAGGACATGTGACCCTTTTAGCTCACTTCCTCTTGCATTTGTCTGATGATAGAAAATGCTAGTATTTGAGTACGCAATTATCCATCTAATTGAACTCTAAGACAGAATCTGTGAGTTTCATAAAAACAACAGGAATTTTAGTTTCATGAAAATGTCAGGAACTTGAAACAGTGGGTTTCAAGTGTATGAGTGCACTAGTGAGGAGCTTCCATAAGGCTAAACATTGTTTGACCCACCCCAGTCGACATGCCATGAAATGTGCTGAACCTGCAGCCATCCAAACAATTTTATGGAAGAAGGAGGCAAGACGGGGCTCAGAAACATTTCTGTGTTTGTCACCCCATATGTGCTCACAGCAATGGTTTTGGTAACTTAAGCTATCATTAAGAGCAACAAGAAAAACTTCTATAAATATGTCAGTGATAAAAGCAAGAGTAGGGAAGATGTAGGCCGTTTTCAGAAGGAAACAGGAGACCTGGTCACCCAGGATATGGAGAAGGCTGAGATACTCAGCCTCAATGACTTTTTTGCCTCAGTCTTCACCTGCAAGGGCTCTAGCCACACTGCCAAAGTTGCAGAAGGCAAAGGCGAGGGCTGTGAGAATGAAAACCCACCCACTATAGGTGAAGATCAAGTACAAGACCATCTAAGGAACCTAAAGGTATACAAGCCCATGGGACCTGATGAAATCCATCCACAGGTCCCGAGGGAGCTGGCAGCTGAAGTTGCTAAGCCACTTGCCATTATATTTGAAAAGTTGTGGCAGTCCGGTGTGGTTCCCACAGGCTGGGAATAGGGTAACATAACCCCCACTTTCAAAAAGGGAAAAAAGGAAGATGCAGGAAAACACAGGCCAGGCAGTCTCACCTGTCAAGATCATGGAGCAGATTCTCCTGGAAACTCTGCTAAGGCACATGGAAAATAAGGAGGTGATTGGTGACAGTAAACATGGCTTCACCAAGGGCAAGTCATGCCTGACAAATCTGGTGGCCTTCTGTGATGGGGTTACAGCATTAGTGGATAAGGGGAGAGCAACAGACATTATCTACCTGGACTTGTACAAAGTGTTTGGCACTGTCCCACACAACATCCTGGTCTTTAAATTGAAGAGACATGGATTTGATGGAGGGACCACTCAGCGGATAAGGAACTGGCTGGATGATCACACTAAAAGAGCTGTGGTCAATGTCTCAATGTCCAAGTGACAAGTGGCATTCCTCAGGGGTTGCCACTGGGACCAGTGCTGTTCAAAATCTTTCTAGGCGACATAGACAGCAGGATTCAGTGCACTCTCAGCAAGTTTGTCGACAACACCAACATGTTGATGTGGTATGGTCAACATGCTGGAACAAAGGGATGCCACCCAGAAGGATCTGGACTGGGCCCATGCAAACCTCATGAAGTTCAGCCAGGCCAAGTGCAAAGTCCTACGCCTTAGTCTGAGCGATCCCAGGCACAAATAGGGCTTGGGCAGAGAATGAATGGAGAGCAGCCCTGAGGAGAAGGACTTGGGGGTGTTGGCGGATGAGAAGCTCAATATGAGCCAGCAATGTGCCTTGCAGTGCAGAAGACCAACCATATCCTGGGCTGCATCAAAAGAAGTGTGGCCAGCAGGTCGAGGGTAGTTATTCTGCCCCTCTGTTCTGCTTTTGTGAGACTCCACCTGGAGTACTGCGTCCAGCTCTGGGGCCCCCAACATAACAACGACATGGACCTGTTGGAATGAGTCCAGAGGAGGGCCACAAAGATCACCAGAGGGCCTGGAGCACCTCTCCTATGAAGACAGGCTGAGAGAGTTGGGGTTGTTCATCCTGGAGAACAGAAGGCTCCAGAGAGACCTTACAGTGGCCTTCCAGTTCTTAAAGTGGCCTACAAGAATGCTGGAGAAGGACTTTTTACAGGGGCATGTAGTGTTAGGACAAGGGGTAATGGTTTTAAACTGGAAGACGATAGATTTAGATTTGCTATCATGAAGAAATTCTTCACTGTGAGGGTGGTGAGGCACTAGAACAGGTTGCCCAGAGAAGCTGTGAATGCCCCATCCCTGGAAGTGTTCAAGACGAGACTGGATGGGGCTTTGAGCACCCTAGTCTAGTGGGAGGTGTCCTTGCCCGTGGCAGGGGGATTGGGACTAGATGATCTTTAAGGTCCCTTCCAACTCTACCCATTCTATCATTCTACGATTCCATGCCAGGCTGTTTCCAGAGAGCATCTTGCCAGGCAGCTTTTCTTATTTTCAAGGGGTCATACAAGGGAAGGCAAAAGTAACTTCTAAGTGCTGATGCAAACAAAGCACTAGACTATAAAGCTATAATGTCCTATCTTTGAAAGGTACCCTAAGTAATTTTGGGAAGTCTCTGCTATTTACCTCCCTTCAAAATCTCTGTACAGGTACACATTTTGCTAAGGTGGTCTGCATCGGAACAGGAAGGTGAATTCTCATGAGGACCATCTCATGAGGTGGGTTAAGAGCACCTCTTTTCCATAGATATGGATGTAAAAGAGCAGTAGGGAGAGACCCTCCTAAACCAGGCATTAGTTAAGTAATGAAGAGGGGATGCAGAAACAGGAGGAAGCTGTAAGAGGAAGAGGCTGAGCAAGAGAAGCAATATTCACAAAATACACAAGTCACTTACTTCAGTGAGAAGGGTAATTTAGTGAAAAGGGAAGTAGAAGTTTTTCTTCTACAGGAAACCAGGTGTGTGTCTGCTTCCCTACCTGACCAAGGTTTTCCCACTTCTTGTGTTTCTGGGAGTAATCTGCTCTGGACATTAGCTACTTTGACTGGGGTGTGTAGTGAAAGATTGGCAAGGATGATTGTTAATACGCTCAAGTGACTTGCACCTGGGGTATCGGAAAACATATATATCACACCAATTGTTGTATAGTCATGTGTGCGTGGTAAGTAGAACATCTGCACTTAGGTAACACAGGCCTGTGATGGACTCAGAGGCAGCTTATTGAACATGCTTGAGATGCCTGCCCTGCTTCAGGAAAATGAAAGGACAGTGGAAAACTATGCCTGCGTGAATCCCTGAAATTCAGGTGAGAACAGCAGGTCTGTATTCTCTCAATCTTTACCAAGGAGTCTCTCGCTAACAGGGACTGAGCTCTGTGGTGCCCGCATTCCCCCTTGCATGCCTCTGCCTAGGTGCTGCTTCGGGGATTCCCTGGTTCACGAGGTACCAAGATTAAATTTACTCTCTGTATTTCACCCATGGTTCCTGGAGTTGTTCCTCCCCCTGCCTGCGCCGGCTCACACAGGTGGTTAGTCTGATGAGACACCCAGGCTACACGCGGGTGGGTTTGGTACCCCAGCTCTCCACCGGACGCGCAAGCTACGTCACGTTCCGGACTATTCCGCGGCAGCGCTTATCTTGTGCTGGTTTCGCGACTGCTCCTGCCGCTCCGTTTACCGCTGCGTTTCCGGGCGGAGGGCGGCAGCGCACACGGCACACCGCTTCTGTTTCAGCCGGCTTCCACGGGGCCCTCCGTTGCCGCCGTTTCCCAGCTGCGGGGAAGGCCCTTCCACGCCCACTGGCGGGTCCTGCGTGGGCAGAGCTGGCCGTGACACAGGGCCCATGCCACCGGGAGCCTGCCCGCCGACCCACGGCCGCTGCCGTCCCCGCCCCGCCGCGAACGGGGGTGTGTGGAGGAGGGAGGGAGGGAGGGAGGCCGGGGGCAGCTGCCGGGGCCTCCCCCTACCCCGCGGCCGAAGCCGAGCTACGGCGCAACCACCCACGCGCCTCCCGAACGCGCCGCTCCCTCCCGGCCACGCCCCGCCAGGGGGCGGTGCCGGGCTGCCGGAAGACCCAGGCGGATCGGCGGGGCGGAGAGCCCCGTGCCGCTTCCGCCGCGGCAGGGTGGCGGTGGCAGACAGGCCGCCGGCGGCCGGTGAGTCCCCTTCCCTCGGCGGGTGGTGGCCCGGTGGCCGGACGAGGCCTTCCCCGGTAGCGGGCGCTGTCCCCCCGCGTCCTCTCCCTCCGGCCGGGCCCGGGCCCGGGCCTGGGCCTGGGCTGTGGGCCGCCCGCCCGCCCCCGCCGTCCCGGCCTCTGGCCCGTGGGCCGACTGGCTGAGGCGGCAGGACAGGGCCCACCGGGCCGCAGTACCCCGCCGCTGCCACGCACCGACCGCCTGGCTGTTCCGCCCCTCCCTCCCCCGGCAGGCCGTTCGTCGGGCCTTCGGCCTTTCGGGGGACGGGCCGCAGGGGGCTGGGCTGGGGGCCTTCGCCAGGCAGCGGGAGGGCTGGAAGGAGCGGGCCGGGAGCTGCCGCCTGGGAGCAAGGGAGCCGCGACGCACGAAGCGTGTTTTCCTGCGTGGTGGTGGCGGGGACAGGTATCGTGACGCCACCGTCGGAGTCCCGTTGGCGGCGCGGCCAGGAGCCCGCGGGGACCCGTGTCGCCCCCGGCCTCCCCCTTCTCCCCGCTCGCCGCGCTGGTGCGGGCCCGGCAGGGCAGCACCTCCCGTCGGGGTGGGGAGCCAGGGGCGAGCGTAAAGTGTGACTTTCTGCTGCCTTCCGGGGCGACCGGGGAGCGCGGCGTCATCCAGGTTGGCGGCCGGGTGTGGGCATTGCTTCTGGGGATGGCTCTGAAACAGACTGGTTTTAGGTCACTCTGAAAATTAAGATGTGATGGCAGTTTCTTTCGTAAAATAGGATGCGGGTTCACTTTGGCCATTTGAAACTTTTGCTTCATCTCTGAGCTGGAATAGCTGCATCTCCACAGTCGTCTGTAACCGGCTATGAATTCAGGTCTTTAGGACAGGAATCCTACTTGCTCTGTCACTCATGTAAAAGCAAGAAAACATTTTCTGCTTAGGAGGGAGATAAACACCAAAAGCCTCAGGCCTGTAGAAAGCAGACATTAAGATGCCTAAGAGTGTCTTTGGGACCTGCAGAACTTAAAAAAAAAAAAAAATTAAGAAAATTGGGTACCCTACTCCCATATTAACAGCAACAGAAGGGCATTTCACACTGTTTAAGTGTTTCTTGTAAATGCCCTACAGCCTTCTTTGCGTCCTTAAGCACATACATTTCTCTTTGAAAGAGAAAACCTTTTCTATTTGGTTGTATGTGGCTATATTTAAATCAAACAATATTCAGTACGGATGTGACTATGGCTGCTTACCAGTCTCTTCCAGCTAACTTTCATTTCACAATCCACACAGGTTTATGCTGACATTGGAGTGATAGCTCCCTAGAAGTGCTTTACACTAAGAACATGGATGTGACTTGGGGGGGCGCAGAGGAGACCGAATTGGTAGCCCAGGTGTTTTAGAGAAAACTAAAATAGTACCAAAAATGAGTGCTTAATACTAAGTAATGGGAAACCTAAGAATGCTGGTCTACGTGAAATGTGCAGAGTGCACTGGGAGTGCAGCATTATTTCTTAATTGTTGTATCATATTTGCCTGATAGATTGCTACTCAACTTCTACATCTCTGTCTTCTCTGATCACAGTTTTCATTCTTAACAAGGTGAACAGTGGCTACTGTGGGAGAAAGGGGAATATTCAGATGAAGTCGAGTGGCTTTGGGGCCATCCTCGTTATTGCCTCCTACGTATTCTACATGCTAAAAGTTTCTTCTGTCATTCTTTCAAAGCTTTCCTGTACTGAGATGAGACTCCTCTGTGGACTCTTAAAAGTAGTTATCTGTCCTAAAGGCATCTAAACCTTAATGCGCACAAAAAGCCATAGACCATTTCTGCATTTTGTGAATCATCCATGGGCTTTAGACCTTTTAAGAGAACAAACCTAGCTGAGTTTTGAACTGTCTGTGGTTTGCTTGGAGTAAATTTTGCTTTTCATCAAGACTTGCTCGCCTTGATGGTATTACAGAGCCAGGGCTTTGATTGTTGGGATTTTTATAATATAGTAACTAGTGCTAGTGCTAGGTTGATTAATTTTAAAATACAACTTTTAAATTCCTAGGTGGGGATCACTAAATTGAACAGCAATAACCATGGGAGATGCTGCAAAACCTTGCTTTGCCAAACAAAATAAGGAACAGGAAATTTTTCATCCAGAAGAATTAAAGGGAAGTCCTTCACAAAAAGACTACCGAGTCATGGATGAATACAGAAATGGCCATAGCAATAAAATAGATACCAGCCTGCAAAAGAAAAAGGGAACACCAGGTGATTATGGAAACAGTCCCAGACGAGGGCCACGTAGTGTTTTAAGTAGCCCAAATTTACTTAAAAACACAACTTACAGTCAAGGGTCAAAGTTGAATGATGTCCAGAGAGACCAAATGAAGAAGCGGGATGACCACCGCGGTACTTCTGACAGCTGGAGAGAGTACAGATCTGTTGCCTGGATTCCTGTGCATAGCAGGACAAGAAAGGACTCTTTTCATGAAGTTGAAGGTGCTGGAAACAGAAATGTAAGACGACAACTTCAGGAAGACTTAATGAGTGAAGATGCGCTGGACATGCAGAAAGGAAGCTCTGGTAATCAGCATGTTTGATTTTATATAGCTATCCAGTGAAGTATCTTTCTCTGTGTGTTACTGAAAAGTACAATTTCAAGATTCACTGTTAAAGCAAAAAAAATTCTTGTTCTGTCCTATATTGCAGACTATTGACTGTGCTATACTGCAACACTTTAAACAAATTGTTACAGTGAATGGTACAGAGCTTGCATTATAAATTGTGTTGTCTTTGTAAGTTAGTTTATAAGTAGTAGGAGTAAGCAGATTGCAACATCTGTATAGTGTCCCTGTTTGCAGTCTTCCAGGTACAATTTGATTGAACCTGTCAAGGCTGATAAGTGATGTTTCATCTAAGTTGATATAGGGTAAGATTTTGGAGTTACCAATGAGGTCTGTAACAACATAGATTAATGAAGATTGAAAACAATGTCTCATAGGTGTTGTGAGAACATAATACTAGCAACAGTAATACAGGAATAGCACAAAACTAATTCTTCATGCATATTGAACTTCTCTATGGGCAATTGGTACTAATGAGAATACAAGCCCTAAGTATTGAAATGTGAGGCAGAACAGGCTAGGGGAGGATAAAGTGGTCAATCAGTAGCATAAGATCTTCATTGAATGTGGGTACTAGAGGAAAGTGTAAGTAGATAAAAGCAGAAAGAGGAAGTTTTAAAGGAGACAATATAATTACATAAAATAAGAAAGTCTTAAGGCACAGAGGAGGTGCTGATAACATGGAACCACTGCCTGTTAACAAGAAATCTGTCTTGTTTTAGTCAAGACTGGGGGCCAAATACAGTGCTGATCTGCCCTCCAGCTGAGAAGGAAAGCCATTGCTGGCTGATACCAGAAGTCTAAGAATTAAATATGCTTTCCCTTGATATTAGCTGTCACTTAAAATACAAACTGTGAGCAAGTGGCCAGCATCTCTCATTGTTAGAAGTAAGTTGCACACTTAAGCTCAACCTCAGATGAGGAGAGAGCAGAGTAGAATGTTTTGCAAGTTTGTTCTTGAATTTGCTGGGTCTAATGAACTTTTTTCTGTGAAACTTCAGGAACTTACTGAAGTAGATTTTTGGAACCACCAGCAATCTTACCTGAGAATCTTAAAGGAGAAGCCGCTGCCCAAGCATTCACACACCATTCAAATAGTCACACACACGCCACCCAAGTCTTTAATTGCTAGGATCAGGGTCCCTTTGCAGCAGGTGGCCCCAGTGGGCCAACGGGTGCCCCTTTCAAATCCTCACATATACATAAACCCGCCTGTGCACACCGTCTCTTAGGCGCTCTCCCTCCTTCTTTAGCTTCAACCTGCAGCAGAGTCTCAGGTGTCAGATTTTATAAAAATAACTTAATTGAAAAATACAGCAGCAAGGTCAGCCTAGGCTGGGTGCCTCCCAAAATGGAGGGGCTTCGAACAAAGAAATCCCTGAGCGATTATAGCCTTGAAATCTATACAGTTGCCCCTCACATGCTGTTCACATGTCCCTTAGTCCAATGGTGATTTTTGATCTGAGGTCTTCTAACACCTTAATTGATTCTTTTTCTATGTCCAGGCAGGCAGGCTGTTGACTACTCCTACCTTGTTGATTTGCAGTCTCTGCTGACAATTGTAGCCTCCTCATCTTCTCTTATACTAAAAGACTAAACACAGCACTGTACCAGCTGCTAGAAAAATTGGTAGGAAAATTAACTCTATTGCAACCTAAAAGCTTCAGCTACTTGTGCTATGTAAAGCTAAGCAAACAGCATAAATCACACCATATTATGACCTCAAGTAATTTATTCTAATTAAAATTTACTTATTTAAGCCAAACAACTAGTATCTCTGAACAGAGAACTTTTTCAGGAGAAGTGAGGTACTGGCGTATAGGAAAGGGCAAGTGTCTCTTAGAAGTGGAATTTAAAAAAATGGTTTTCAACTTTAGTCTTGGGAATCCATTCTGGAACAAATAATGTAACATGTGATAAGTATTTGAAAGCTAACAAAGAGATGAGTAGCAGTAAATACGGATTTGTCAAGAAGTTCCGATGCCAATTTGTCAGGTCCTTCCAATTTATTTCTTTAAAATAGTAATCAGTCCTCTGTGGATGTGGGAGAAGCAGTTGGTAGCTACTGCTAGTTCTAGCACTGTAGTACTTTTGACATCCTTGCGTGACAGTTCTGTAAGTAAACTAGAGGAAAATTCTCTAGATGAAATTAATACAAGAGACTTGCAGAGCTAATTAATTAACTATACTCGGAAAATACTTAACAAAGATTTTGTCTTTGTTACATGAATCTGGCTTGCATATTTCCAGTAGATGGGACAGAAAACAACAGCCTAAAATTGAGCAAGAAAGGTTCAGATGGGGGATAAACTGAAAGTTTCTAATGGTAAAGCTAGGGAAGTACTGGAGATGTTTTTCCGGACAGCTCATGGAGTATGTACCTGAAGGCCTTTAAGAACAGGTTCGGTGAGAATTGCTTAGGATTGACAAAGTTAATTTCATCCTGCTGTGAAGCACAGGCATGGCATAGCTCACTTCTGGAGGTCCTTTCAAAAGCTCTAATTCTTTGTCGAGTAGTAAACAATTACTAAAAATGTTTCTTTTAGCATTTCCTTTTACTTGAAGTCTTTTTTGCAGTTGTCCCTTTCCTTTACGACTTCTTACTGCAGCTCATAAGGAAGGAGTTTACTGAATCTCCGAGACACTGATTTTTCTGCAGTAGCTTTAACTTTAACTTGTCTTTAGTACTTTATTTAGTCATTAACCTATAATTAGATTGTCACTACTGTAACTGCCAAATATTAGAAGTATTTATTTACTTCATAATTTTTTTAAATTACTTAGTGGTTACAGAAATAATTGGTAAGTAGGTAGTTGTCACACGCTTTCGTGCAAAGACATTCATTTAATGCAAGTTTTTTCTCCAACTTCTGTCTATACTGATCAGTAAAAATGTAGTTGAACAGCTATGGTAGGTCTTAGGAGTTTGGGCTGGAGAGTCAGCGTGGAAAATGGAAGGGATGTGTGAAGTGCAGAGACTCAAACTTCCATTTCTGTTCCTTGGAGCTTCATTTGGAGTACTGTCCCTGCAACGTGTTAAGCCTTAGTTCTGTTTATTCCAGCATAAACTTGGGCTGATACTGAAAGAAATTGTATTGCCATTCTTGTTCTGGTCCTCATTACAACACTGGCACATGCATGCTGCTTAGGAAACAACAAGGTTGTTTCCCTTTTGCCAATTGCTAGAGGCAAAAATTGTGATTGCAGAAAAGGAACTTCGTAAGCATATTTGGTAGAGCAGTTGTGTTTATCTTCTTTTTTTTTTTTAATAATTATTACAAATGAAGACCTCATGCTATGATAAGGGTTTTGGAGTCTAAGGAAGTTGCATAAACTTTCTCAGAAGCAGTGAAATTTAGAAATACCATGCATCTGAACATCCTGTATAGCTGTTCAAGTGAAAGGTAAGATGCAATCTGAAGTCACATGTGAAAATGTGGTCTGCGTGTATTCATTCCTGAGGTGATTTTTACAGGTATTCTTTGGACCAGTAGCAATTCCTGCTTCAAAATGATAGCAAAGTTTGCTTAAAAGTAGAAGCGGCATTTATATTAATTTGTTCCAGAACTTTTGCTGTAAATGTAACAAACTTTCTAAGCATGTTTCTTCTGCCAGTTTTGTAGCTTTATTAGGCAATGTATGCAAATACTTAGCAAGTTCATTTATTGACTTAAGTAGCCAGTAGGAGTTATTTATTGGTTTTTTTTCCACTTGTCTATTTAATAGTGTGAAGGCAATACACATCCATATGCCGGTTTAACTGAAAAGCAAGTGGCATTAACAGGCAGTTACTACTGGTGATAATAAATTGTTGTATGTCAGCTAAGCCATGGCAGTGCTATATCATAGTGCTGTTAGTTCTTACAAATCATTCAGATTGGCCTATGCTTACTAATTCTGTGATATTTGTAGTGGTCTATGGGTCAGTTCACTTTCCAGCTTATTCATCTCCCTCAGACTAACCAGGTATCCTGAAATGTTTGGATTTATTCTACCTTTTCGTCATAATGACAACAGGTATGTCTCAATCAGGCAGTAAAATCTGTTGTATTCAGTGTTATTTTTTTGCCAGTTTTAACAAAGCTATCTAATTAAGGTCGGTGACTTGAATGGGAGAAGTCAGTGGGTTTTAGTAGTTCAGAACAAAGGTACTATAGATTATGATGTAAATATACAGTCTTGCTATTATCAAACCTGCACAGAACAGATGATGAAACCATGCAGGGTAGATGATTTGTATCTTGTTTGACTCACACATAAGTAGAATGGTAATTAAAGAAAAAAAAAACAACAAACAAAATGCTCTGTAGTACTCTGAAGTTATTTGACATATTTGCTTTCATAACTCTTTATAAGAAATGAAGAAGCTTAGGAAACCAAGAAGATCAAGAAGAACTAGACAAGATGAGTATGATCAAGATGAAGTGGATGGTCCAGTCATAGATGAATCTGTGCTGTCAGCAAAAGAACTTCTAGGGCTGCAGCAAGCTGAAGAACGACTGAAGCGAGACTGCATTTATAGACTGAAGAAGGTGCCACTGTCTTTACTTGTATAGTCCTCTCTTATTTTCCTGTCTGTAAATACAATATAGAGGGTACACTTCTAGCAGTTTCTCTGACTGTGGTGGAAAAGTCTAGTTATAGAATTGATGTAATGTACAAAATGGGTGCTGTTAATGAATTGTCAAGAGAAGGCAGGTTATTCTTTGGTTTTTTACTATAATAAGTCTTGGTTTGGCAGCAAGTTTAGCACAAAAAATGGCTGCTCCTTTAGTTCATGAATTAACATATCACTGGATGCTGGGGCAGTGGACTGGAAAGTTTTATTGTATGTTTATTTAGTTAATATATTCTTCCATGGGCATTGGGTATTTTTCCATTGTAAAAGACAAGGTGTTGGGCTTGATTGACCCAGTTATCACTATTCTGCTGGCGTTATTTTTGATATGCAAACTTTTAACTGTAAAGATGGAGTTAGGAAAGCTAAAGTGAGTATTTCTGGATTTCAAAGTTAGTCATTCAACTTAGCAAGTGTACTGAATGAAATGAAGGTGACATCTTTCTATATTTTAGGGCTTTTTACTATCTTTATTTTAGCAACCTCGAAGCTACCCGTCAGCAAAATATACCTGCAAATTGTGTGACGTTTTGATTGAGTCAGTGCCTTTTGCTCATAAGCATATTAAAGAGAAAAGACACAAGAAGAGCCTAAAGGTGAGTTAAGGACAAGAAAAAGTATAAAATGCAGATTTATGAAACTGTCCTTACCCTACTAATGACAATGAAACTGTACTGCTTCTAGATCATTTCACATTTATTTTTTACTGTGTTTGAATCTTAAAAACTATTATTTAGTCATACTGGTAAAAAGAGTAAACTTGGGACCTGGACTTTGCTTCTGCTCCCAGCTTTGGAATTTAATTTGTACTTTTTCATGCCTATTGTTATTAAAAGAAGTCATCATTTAAAGTATAACTCAGTAATATTTTGTTGCTGGTGATTGAAGTATAATAAAGAATGCTGTACCAACTGACTCTCCTGTTTTGCTGTTCTGTAATTCCTCTTGTAGATGAGTTAAGTGTATTCTTCTTGATGTATATTTCATTGGCATATTTCAACAGTGAAGAGTTTTGATCAGTTCAAGGGCAATGAGGAGTAGCAGTAAATAAAGTTGGTATGGCAGAATTAGAAATTACAACCTGTATGTCAGGGTGAATATTTCAGTTCAGAAATACTATAAAAATTAAGAATTGTGGAGTGTTACAGACCTCTTTATATGTAAAGGAAAAAGGTTTGGTTTGAACATCAAAATAACTTACGGGAAAACCTTGATTTTACTTTTTTTAATATCGTCTTTTCCTTCTACTTTCTCAGCTTGGAGTAGGCAAAACTCAAATGCATGTTTTCTATTTCTTCCTCTTTAACTGCTACCCTTTCCCACTTCACAGGTGATGAAAGAATTGGTGACTTTTTTCTTTGATATTCCAAATACATGTATATATACCTCAGCATATTACTGAAGCCTCCTGGAATATCTAATTCTTCATTCCTGTCACAGTTTCGCTCTTGATGTTCTTGCTTCGAATTTCCTCCATTATCTGAAAAATGTGTGGTGGTGTTACTTGGGATGAATTGCAAGCATTCATTCTAGCACATTAAGCAACTCAAAAAAAAAATCATTAAAACATCGGTCTTATTATCTTTAAAGGAAAAGCAAGAAGAACAGCTGCTGACCGCTCTGCCTCCTCCAACGCCTTCCCAGATACAAGCTATTGGTGTTGCTATTGAAAATGTAGTGCAGGAGTTTGGCTTAAATAGTGAAGATCTAGAAGAAAGGCTCAACATTAAAACAGTGATGGAAAACGTGCTGCGTCAAAAATTGCCAGGTATTATTTGCAATTTGTTTTAAATGCTAGATATACCAACTTTAAAAAAACAAAACAAAACCATCAACCAAAACCAAAACGGATAACTCACAACAGCTCATAAAGTGAAAACTTAATTAAAAACTTTGGCTAGCTAAATGCTAAAACAGTATATTTAGTGGCTAGTCTGTTGAATGACATGATGTGACAGTACAACCCTGAATTAAGTTACAATGTTGCTCATGACCCAAACAGACCTGTAGTAAAAAGTGAAAATGAACAGGATGCGGAGAGCATTTGACCTTCGCGGTAGGTTTCTGTGAGCAGCAGCATGGAAAGCAGGAGTTACGAACACAGTTCTGTGCTGTTGGAAGACCCTTACTTATTTCCTGTGATTATCAAAACTTCGTGTAGGTTTAAGATCTACTGACAATGCTGTAAAGAAGCTACAGGCTTAGAATTAGGTATAGAGTAAATGCAGTATCATTCTTTTTGTTGCAGAGTGCTCATTAAGATTGTATGGCTCCTCATATAGCAGATTCGGTTTCAAAACTTCAGACATAAACATAGATATCCAGTTTCCTGCCAGTGTAAGTAAGACCATTTTATTAAGCATGTCTCAGTGGTTTTGAATGTTTACACTTTTATGTAGATTATAGTTTAAATATGACTTAGTGTGGTAGTAGCACTTTTTATGAAATGCATTGGCTAAAATAGCTATCACATTAAAATGGTCTTAAAATAGCATTTCTTGCTTCATACATCAGTAATGGTCGGGCAGTATGATACAACTTTGTATTTTATCGGATCTTCCTTCTGAAAATCTGAAAACACTTAAAATGTCCGTACTCCTTGCAGTCCTGTGAGACGGATCATTATTTATCTTCTCTTACAGCTGGATTAAATGGCACTTCTGAGATTTTATTTCTGTATGCTCATCAGAGTTTTTGATTGCTAGGTTATTTTTGAGCTGTGAAGCCATCTTATGTCACTTACATGTAAAGTAATTTAAAGTTTTGGTTTGTCATGCTAGTTGTTTCTAGACATCTTCATGCTTGAACGTTGAAAAAGACTATGAAAAGCTTTTGATTTCATATTTAAACTTATTCCTGCTGTAGTTGATTTGACAGTCTCATAGTTAAAATTTAGCATTTCCTCTACGAAACAAAGATGGAAATGTTGTACGGGAAAAGATCCAAGTTCATAAAGAGAATATAATTTAAAAAAACTATGATTCCAATCTTTGATGTCAGATAGATCCACTATGTCAGAAGGCGATCATATTTAAGCACACTGAAGTAGTGTTTCTGTTGATGTTTTTTTTTCCACAACCGTCTTTGATAGAGGTTAAAATAGCCTGACTTACAATTACTCCATGGTTTGGGGTGGTTTTTCTTCAAAATAAGCAGAGTTTATGTTCCTTTTGATACAATTTAGCACTAGCCAAGGATTAAGAGAAGTTTTTTCTCAGTTGCTGTTGTTCTGTTACCTTCTTGCTGCACTCTGTGGAAGAAAAACAGAAGTGGCTTAGGGGAAATGTTTTAAATTTTTTTGAGTTGTGGGAAATCACCTTTTTTATAGCTATGAAAACAGCTTTGTTACTTTTATTGACAGATGGCTCAACCAGATGTTCTCTTACTTGTGCAAGAAAGTCTCCAGAACAGTGGTAAGAAAAAATTGCTGCCTTCACAATTCTGTTAAACTGTTACTTATTAGTATTGTTGAATTCCACCTCTGTTGAACAGGTAAACTGTGTGCTATTCTTTTTTTTTTTTTTTTTAGAAAGATGTGAGACTGAAAAATACTGCTGGAAATAATGCATTGGCAGAACTAACTTTAGAACTAACTGTAGTTTGGTATTCAGTTTATGATGACTGAAGTCTTATTATTTGTGTTGATATGAGAAATTCCTAGTGGGAGGTTTTCTTCTTCATTATAAGAGAAGATGTCATTAAACTTAAAGTACACTGTGCTGCCTTTCTTTCCCCTGACTGTTCTACTAGCTATGAATATTATAAAAAGTAGCCTAAGCTCTCCTGACATGTCATCAGAAACTTGGTAACATAATTTCTTATTGTAGTCTCTTTTCCTATAATTATGCGCATGTGCCTGCTTGTGCCATAACTCAGCAGGGGAGTTGGACTAGATGATCTCTAGAGGTCCCTTCCAACTCTGTCAAATCCGTGGGTCTTAAAAAAAATGCACTTAGTCAAACCAATCCAAGTATATGCCGGCTAAAAATGAAAAAATGGGAAACAAGCTCAGTCCTTTTAAATGCAGGTTGCAAAAAGTAGCTTTAATACTTTCTTGCCTTGCTTTATGCCCACAGTTGGGAAATCAGACCATATGGTTCCAAACATGTATATTAAACATGCATATATTTACTGACCTATTTTTTTCTCATTGCCACTCCCACTCCCATTGTATGTGCATTCTTCTTGTCTGGTCAAATAACCATTATAGTCTTTGAGAATGGTGTTATTATTCAGCCACACTGGAGGAATGAAGACCCAGATCCCATAGGAAGTTAGCATCTCCAATGCGTTTTGAAAGCAAGCAATATTTGCAGTAGCATCTTGTGCAAAGTCTTTTTCTATGAGTCAGAAGATACATTAGGCACTGGAGGTACCCCAGTTGCAAACGTAAGGTGTTTTTCAAAGAAGGCAGGTGTCCAAATGGCTAGGTAACATCACAAAAACCTTGTTATTTCAGAATTTTTGAGTTGGGTGTCTAAATTTGTTTCATAGTTTCCTCTCTGCCTGGCCCAGTGAAACAATGAGGCATCAAAAAGTAAGCCCAGTTTGGATCAATAAACTCCCACTTAGAGAGAGGACTGCAGTGGCATCTGTACCTTTTCAGTGTTAAGACAAAAATGTAGCTGAATTGTATTTGGAAACCTGTAGAAAGAATAAGATGGAAAAAATAAGCAATTAAGCATCACAAGAAGACATTATGTCAGTCAGCCTATTCTAAACTTATATTTCTAAATTACCAGGGAAAGTAAACTTGGATATTTTCTTTCTGTCTAGCACTGACATAATGCTCTGGTTTTTTTCATCTTTCAAACTAACATTGTTTTATAGACGTTATTGATCTGTCTGTATGTCTGGATTACTGAAGCCAGCACTTAACCAAAATATACCTACTTAATTATACTTACTGTGTAGATGAATTTTGAGAAGTTCTTTTTTTCTGAGAATTTTCTTACCTGTGCTTATCATATAGACCATACTCTTCCCATCACATATGGAAAAACTTGCTTAAAAGTGACAGGATTTGACTATCAGATATACTGAGTTATTTGTTTCAAATTAATACTTCTATTAAGAATTCGAGGTTCTAGCTGTACGCCTTTAGTTGCATCCAGTTCAATATATATTTTGTCAATACCATGCTTAATGTGGTTTCTTCTTTTTCTTTCTCCTGCCTAGAGTCTTTTACGGACGTTGATGCTGATTTCCATGCTAGAATACCAGTGGTGGTGTGCAGAGAAAAGCAAAGGTCTCAGTTGTCACTTTGTGTGTTCTAATAGTATATAGCAGTGTAAATTATATGTACCAACATCTGAAAAATGACGTTTCTGTACTAAATTATTACAGTTCCATGGATCTTGAAACACAAACTAACACTCATGGGCAAGTCATTCCTAGCCTAGCATAAGAGGGTAAGGGTTGTTCTGTCCTCAGCTGTGTATTTCCCAATCCCTTCAACCATTATGGCTTCCAGCATGTACCCTTACCCTTCCATTTGGGATAACTGCTTAAGCAGAAACTTTCCTTCCTTATGGGTAATGCAGATACCATATTGAAATTATGGATTTCTACAAGGGCAAGATCGGCTTACATAGCTTCACTAATATTTTGAGAACAAGTGAAAGACATTTTATTTTGCCCATTTAATGGATATCGCTTAAGATTCATGAAACATTCTCTAAACAGCTACTGATATAGAAATGTTACCAGTTATTTTCTGCTACCTTGATCTTTCACTGGTGAAAATATTTCTTGTTCTACGGAAAGAGCACAGAACCTGTTTTCTGGTGGGTGTGGTATGGGAAGATGTTTTTGATTCATGAAGGAAATCAGTACTGTAACTGTTTTTTAGTTCAGTGAATTAATGTCATTAGAAACAAATGCTTAAACTTGAATTGTAGTTGAAAAAACTTTTACAGAAAAAAAGTTATAATGCATATATTGTCAAACTAACCATTAATCAAATTGGTTTTTCATGCATCTTCTAAAGTAGACATAGTGTCTTTGAGAGGCTGCCAGGTCTTTCCTTACAGCCTGTTGCTGTTTGTAAGATGTTATCTGACCTATGGCTTTTCTTAGAAAACCTCCAAGATCTTTTACTTTGTTTCTTTTTGGGTTTTAGTGGCCTTATTTGTAAAGTGAGTGCAGGGAATGAGAATGCTTGTCTGACAACAAACCATTTGGCTACACTTGGAAAACTGGAACCTACTGTAGTACCTTTAGTGATTGCCTTCAGGTATTGGGCAAAGGTAGGAGTCATTTGTATTCCCCCATCTGTGAATAAATATTGAATAAATATTGATATTATGCTGGTAAGACTGTAGGTATGGTTTAGAACAGTTATTGAGACTGTCTTTAGAAAAAGAGTTGGAAAAGGGATATTTAATTTTTTTATAAATTGTAAATTTTATAAATGAAAGTGGAATTTTAAGCTTCAGCCAATGGCATGCAGACTGTAAGTATCCTGCTCTGTTACCAAACAAGTCAGAGGAACATACATGAAGTAGAATTACCAGTTTCCCATAAACTTAATCCCTCATGAAAAAAACAAAAGGAAAAAGCTGCTTGTTTCCATATGTAGATGAAAACTTTCTTGTGAATTTAAAGAACTTGTTCCAAAACTTTGTGTGCCTGCAATTAAAATATGATTTGTGAAAAAGCTTGAAAAACTTTTGACTTGTACTATAGCTACATAAAATGAGTCGTCATTTTTGCAAAGGTGCTGTATGCTGACTGTTTTGCCAGTCTGCATCCATGGCTCTCACACTGGAAGTACTTTGTAAATAACATGACTCCAGTAAATACACAGGCCTTGAGAACAAAGTCCAAAGCTCAAAAATGGCTGAGTTTCTGTCAGTATTTAATGTGGCTGACCTCTGAACAGTAATTAAAAGAATATTTTTCACGTTATCACTTGAAACCTTAATAACTGCAGAATTTATTTTTACAGTTGTGCTGTGTTGATCGTCCTGAAGAGGGAGGCTTGTCACCATACGTGTTCGCTTTAATGGTTATTTTCTTTCTACAACAGAGGAAAGAGCCTTTTCTACCTGTCTATTTGGGATCATGGGTATGTGTATTAATACACTGGATAGTATGAATGAGAGGACCAACCCTTTGTGGTGGTGTGTAACCTGTAAGCTTCTTGCTATTCTGAGCAAGCCACAAGCCAGTCGTTTCTTGAGGAATTCAGAAAGAATGTGAATTCAGCCAGACTACATCTAACCTTTGTATGCTTGGCTGTAAAGATGCAAATCACAATCCTAGTCACTGAATTAAGTGCTCTGTTGCCCCTTTTGTGAGTAAGGAGAACTGAACATTGACTAATGCACTTCATAATTCTACTTCCTCACTTCTTCAGCCTTTCTTGCAGACTCTTGAGAAGTCTGAATTTTTGTAGCTACATCACAAGAAAATGTCTTGGATTTTGACATCTAATTCTTCAAAATGTAGACCACAGTTGGGGAGCACACTGGTGTGATATGTGCCCAGAGGATCAGACTAGAGATTTAGAGCATGTATTTCTTGGATTTAGAAGCTGAAATGCATCTTAATATCAGGAGTTGTATGAAGGACACATCCAATATCCAGCTCTCTAGGACACCGTTCAGTTGTTATATTTATGGCACCCATTTTTGTTCTTATAATCAGCATATTTAGTGTGCATGTTCCAGTTTCCATAACCAATTACATGGGCCTTGCAGGTAACAATTTCCTTCAGTACACAACTGACTCATTCCCAAAGCCTCTCCACTGTCTGCACTGAATGAGAGAAACATGCTATAATGTATGGCCGTATAACTAAAAAATACATATTTATGCTTGTGTCATGCAAAGACAAGTTTCTATGACATATGGATACCCTTCCAAAAGCACTGACCTCCTGAGATCTTTTTGCAGAGAAGTATAGGGAGAAGAGATAAGCAGATTGGAGCAAATTCATTCTAGGCCTGCAACAGCTATTTTTCAACTTTGTTCTGTTTTAATTTGGCTTACTAGCATGAGAGGGGAGGAGTAAGATTTAAAGTTCAGGTGATATTTAGCTGTATGTTTCTCTGTTTCCTTTAGATTGGAGGATTCTCATTAAACAAATTAACTCATTTTCATCTGAAAGAAGTCGAGAATGATGCTGTGGTTTGGGAGCATAACCCCATTGATGATGCTGATTTGCCACAAGAAACTTCCCCTAGAAGGGGCAAGGTCTGAACTATTTAATTTACTTCTGTAGTAGTCTAGCAGTCATTGCTGTTCTTGAAAAAAGAACCCTCTTCTATTTTTGTTTTATGTTTCTGTTGCAAAACCATGAGCTGAACTAAAAGATTGTATGACTGCTTGGTACAGGGCTTTCTATGCTTACCTCTCGGTGCTAAGAAGCTAGCAGGAAACTAGGTGTTATTTCAAACTCTTTGGTAAAAATCTGTCAGGGGAGAATACAGTTTATAGAGTTGAAGCAATTTTATCTCTGAATTAGGTTAAGCATATGAAAAATATTTCCTCTTAGCTTTGAACTATTCTTACAAATGATTTATTTAATAACAACATTGCAAGAAATGGTATCACTGTATGATTGCATGTTATGACAGGTAACAATACATCTTAGGCTTTGCTAAAAAATAGGGTATATAATCTGTTCTGTCCAATTAGGTTAGATGTGATATTTTCTTGGAAATCTATAAACTATGGCATAAACACTTAGAGAAGCGATTGCTATTTGTCATTGATGCTATTCTTTACCATTGCTGCAGTCTTTCATTTGTAATTTTTATAATCTGAGTTTATACGATCTCTTCCATCTTTTTATTTGTAGTTTTTATTGCAATTGCAGGAGTATAGAAGCAACTATACATTTTGTAATATTACATTACAGATGAAATACAAGGAAGTGTAACAGCTAAACACCTGTGCATTAAATATTATTTAAGCTTTTCTTCTGTAATTTACAGGTTCCCTTAGTATTTGATTCAGGACAGCAGTGTTCAGTACCTGCTGGTCAGCTCTGGGTAGAACTGCTTCGTTTCTATGCCTTGGAGTTCAATATGGCTGATTTGGTTATTAGCATACGACTCAAAGAAACAGTGTCTCGTGAATCAAAGGACTGGCCTAAAAAACGCATTGCTGTGGAAGGTATATGAATCAACAAACTTCAAAGAACTGTTACTTTAATTTTCCAGGGTACTGTCTTGGCTATTGACATAGTGGGTAATAACTTTGGATTTTTCAATATTGGACTGTGATTCCCAGTAATATAGTAGAATATGTTTTGAAAAAAATCAATTTAATGAATATGTTTCTTGGGTATTTTTTCAACATTATCAAAAGTAATTAAGTGAACCTAAAAATTGTCTTCAGCACAACTCATAGATCTGTGTCCCTAAACAATGTTTTAGACTAACTAGCAGTACTATATTCAAATTTTGTAAGGATATAAATATTTTTTTTTTCAAGAAGTTAACTCCTGCACTGCTTCCTCACTTCTTTTTACTAGACCCATATTCAGTCAAAAGGAATGTGGCAAGAACTCTGAACAGCCAGCTAGTGTATGAGTATATTCTTCACTGCTTGAGAGCAACTTACAAGTATTTTGCATTGCCTCACAAAAAAAGTGCAAAATTCAGCAAAAAATCCTCTCCAGATGCCAATAAAGAGAAATCCCAAATGCTGGACCATGGAAAAGATGCTATGAAGCATGAAAATTCTCAGCTGCAAAATTTGGATGGTAGAACAAACACAGCGGTAGTGGAAGATTATGTAATGGAGACTACAGGTATGCCCCAGGCACACAGAATTGATCCTTCAAAACTGTGTGATGGCTCAGAAAGCTTCACAGAAGTGGCTGATGATATCGGTCATTTGGGAATTGCCCATGAAGATTCAGACTGTATAATTGAGGAAGTTATTTCTGGAGATAATGAGGATTTTAAACCGAGCTGTGAAGAGACAGAGAGTGGAAATGAAGATGAAGAAGAGGAGGAAGAGGAAGAACATGAACAACATGAGCAACAAAAAAGATGGAATAATATCTTGACCACTGAGCAGGGAATAGATGAAGACAGTGATAGTGGAGATCTTCCTGTTACAGTGAATGAGCATGATATAGAGACATGTAGTACTTCAGACTTAGAAGGTTTTCAAAACGCTGCACTTACAGAGAGTGATGAGTTTGGCTTAGAGTGCAGTGGCATAATGGATGATAAGATTAACATCGATGAGGAGAGCACTGAGGGTACTGATGAACTGGATGAATCCCCCAAAAAATTCCTATGTTCAGCACAGAGTCAAGTATCCCAAATGATTAATTCAGATGATGAGGAGGAAGTGGAGGAAGAAACAAGTCTTCTAAACCAGAGCGAGTGTGGTGTTATCATAAGACCTGGAGATGAACTAGATAACACATACGCGGGATCTGGAGATGATGATGCACTGTCAGAGGAAGAAGATGATTTTTCCATCCCCAATAAATATGAGAAGAAACATTTTGAAGAAAATGTTGATGCACCGGTGAGGATCAATTTGAGTCAAGAGGATCTTACTGAGAAGGGAAGCCTTTTTGAAGAGAACACAGCAACAGAACAGTGTTTAGAATCAGAACTTTTTTATGAATTCAGTCAACCAGCTTTTACAAGGGGCAAGGTAAGCAAGCTGTATCAGAACATAAACATATTGCTTATGTTCTACTATCAGTTATATGAAAGTGTTCAAATTCATTCAAGTATAATACTTTTTAAAACCAATCTTGCTTTCTGTTCATGCAGTCTCCTACAGTAGTGTGTAGCTTGTGCAAACGGGAAGGCCATTTAAAGAGGGATTGCCCAGAAGACTTCAAGAAAATAGAGCTTGATCCACTGCCAGCGCTAACACCCAAATTTTCAGTTATTCTAGATCAAGTTTGTGTCCAATGTTACCGTAAGTTTTTTCCTTTGAATATTGTTGTGCTATAGAAAAAGAATTGCAAAAAAATAATGAAATAACCACAGGTTAATGGTGTTATAAAGAGGGCTGGTTTATTTGGACTTTGGACTCGACGATCTGAAAGGTCTGTTCCAACCTAGATAACTATGATTCTGTGATTTGCTTCACTGCATCCAACTGTTAGATACAAATCCTAGAATTGTAAGGGCTTTAATAGGACTACTGAGTAGCATGTATCTAGAGAAATACAAAATGTGTAGGCTTATCTTTTATGCATTGGCTGTCTGATTACTCATTTAGGCATCTCAATATAGTTTCTAAGAGTTTAATTTTAGGTAGATTTTTTTAACTGATGCTTTTACGTTTCTGTCTACATTGAATTCTGTTACTGTTCCTTAACTTGTGGTTTCTAGTAAACAAAGACTTCAGTGTTCTAGAAAAAATGAAGTCAAAATACTGTTTTGTAACACTTCTCCACTTTTGTTCTTTTCAGAGTGACCCAACTTTCCTCCTTTCTCTCTCGCCATTTCTGACCAGACAAAATGCATTATTTGTCTAATTAATGTTTTTCTTTGAACAGGTATTTCTCTTCTACTTCATCCTTGCTTTTTTTCCTTCACGTGTGAATCTTCTCTTGCTTTTTTTTTCTCCCCCCTCCCCTGCTGTAAACCCCTCACTTTTTTCATTTAAATCTTTGCTGTAGACTCTTTCTACAGATCAGTTTGCCTAAATTATTGTCTTTTTTATTTTTTTTTTCCAAGACGATTTTGCTCCAAATATTGTAGAGGATCAGGCTCGGGAACATATAAGAGGAAGTTTAGAAAACTTCATTAGACAGGATTTCCCAGGTAATTAGACAGTTGTAGTTTTATATTTGTACTTTGGTTTGTTCATACTTGAATGTTTTCCAAGAAAACATATATCAGCATAATAAAGACTTTATTTTGAACATTTAACCTATATTGTTACTCAGCATTGCTGTACCTCATTACATTAATTTCTGTTTTAAGACTTTCAAGGCTTTGGTTTAAGTCTTTTTCGATTTAGTCATATATGCAACACATTAGTAGGAAGGAACAAAGGCAAGTTAAGCAGAAAACAATGAAAGCAGTAGTGGATCAGTTTTATAGTTGTTATTTTAGACGTATTAATTAGACAGGCTTCTTGTTGTATCTGCTCTTACAACAAGCATTTTGTAGTCCTTCCTACTGAAACTTACTGGTTTTGGAATATTTTAAAATACAGGTACAGCGTCTGACCTGTCCATGGAGTTTTGTTTGTTTCTGGAGTTCTTACCTGTAATACCTTGGCTTTGGTTCATAGTCTTTTAAAATTAGCAACAGACTTTTTGCTGGAGCCTGGTATGTGACTTATGTCCCCTATTGTGAAAATCTCTGTAGAGAGCAGTCTAAATTTTTTTTTTTTCAATCAGATTTCAGCTCAGACCTGCATGCTGATGATGTAATTATTGGAAAAACTTGTTTCTGGATGTCAGACTGCTCATTTGAATCAATAAGAGAGATTCTTTTATTGATGAGGAGAATCATTAGCAAAGTTGATGAGGAAATAAGTTTTGATGTACCATAGGACAGTAATGTTTTCATGCCTTGTATTAAAAGACACGCAGTGGTTTGAAGCTATATACAATTTGAGATTCTGTGTTTCTATGTGGTTATAACCTATCACATCTCTTGCAGGAACCAAGCTGAATTTGTTTGGCTCCTCAAAAAATGGCTTTGGCTTCAAACAAAGTGACCTTGATATCTGTATGACAGTGGATGGGCTGGAAACTGCTGAGGTAGTTTGAAAAGATACTTTTTTTTTTCCTTTTAAGAAATGCAAAATTTTATGGCTATATTGTGTATATAGTGTAACAAAATTATTATTTCATAAAAGCTTTTCAGATTAGAAGAAAACACAAATAGGTGCCGCAAAGGCAGATTATTTGGGGTTTTGCTGTTGGTCTAGGCATGAGTTTAAGAACTACTCTTGGTAGTAGTTTTCCACTAATTCTGCACTACCATTACTCCTAGAATTAGCTGTGCAGATAAATAACATGTTTTGTATCATAAACAGCTACGAGTGGGAGACAGTGGAACAGGACATCAAACTCCTTTCATGAGTAATATAAACTTTCTTAAAGCCTATGCTTAGATACTATCGAGTGTTGATTTCACATGTGCTATATTGAAACAATTTCTGGTATTTACATAATTCTGTATCATATGAAACTCTCAATTACACAGCTTTAAGCTTAATGTCAAGTAATAAAAAGTTTGCCTAAAATACTTGTAGCAGATACATGTTTCAACTTTTTTTCTTACTGTCTTAGGGACTTGATTGCATCAGGATCATTGAGGATTTAGCAAAAGTTCTCAAGAAACAGTCAGGTAACTTTCCTGAAAATTAAAAGGAGAGGTTCTGTTTATGTGACTTCAGTTGCTGTTGTTAGAATGTTCTGGGGCACTGTATAAGAAAATCATTAAGATAAAACTGTATTCAAGAGCCTAACATTAGTAAGAGTGAGGTTATATGTTGTGAATATTTGGATTTATTTTTGTTTGCATACGTAGGTCTATGGGGTTATAATGTTACAGGACACATCTGAATTGGACAAATAGCATATTTATAACCTACATGCAAAGAATAATCCTTGTTAAAGCTTGAGGCTTCAAGTTAGTAGTTACGTTGTATTTATATCTTGAGTGCCTAATAATTTCAGAGTAAAAGGTAGGCTGATACAAGTTTGCAATGGGAATGCTGCTTTTCTACAAGAAATTATGATTTTATAGTGCTTGGTTTGGTGTGTCACGTGAATTTAATGTAATTGGAGTGAACTATCAATGACCTCCTAGGCTTATTTTTCTATAACATTTAGACTGATCTTTGTTCTATTAGGGGGCTTAATGTGTGTTGGTATATATTATATTTAGCCAATTCATCACGTTTGACAAATGCCTAAAATCAATACTAAAATATAACTTGTAATGAAATTTGGGTGTCAACTAAGATTTTATTTTGTAGCCTTTTTACTATATTTTTGAATTATTTGTAGAGTATTTGATACTATTGCAACTCTATTGCAGTCATTCAGTAACTAAACATTTCATCCTAGGTTTAAGAAATGTCTTGCCTATAACAACTGCTAAAGTCCCAATTGTCAAATTTTTCCATGTCAGAAGTGGTCTTGAAGTAGACATCAGCTTATATAATACTCTGGTAAGGTTGTCTCCTTTTTTATTTTTTTAACAGAAGAATGTGGGTCTGCTTCTTGAGATTGAAGTGATTGTTTTAGTGTTGTCACTTCCCTAAGAAAATGTATTAGTTCTTCAATAATAGTAAGAAATAGAGGCTTAGGTATTTAAGTCTTTCTGTAAATGAGAAAGGAAAGCTGAAGTTGTATTATTTTGTCTATACTCCGCTTCCCATCGTGGTGCTTGCTTAACCTTAAGACCTGGAATAGTGATTTTGAAGCCAGCTTGCCTGAACTGGAAGATATGTTAGAATTTACAGAAAATCACAAGTTCTTGGCCAAATATTTTAAAAACAAGCTTTTGTTTTTTTTCAATGTCTCTGAACTTCAAAAGCCAGTTCCTTGAAACACCAAAGAAAAGTAAGTTTTAGAGCCAAGTATTAAGTTTTAGAGCCAAGTGTTAAGCTTCCTGAAGTTTTGTATGAGCTCAAGCAGAGTCTTGAGGAAGATACCTCAACCACTAAGTAAGTCTGAAAGTTTTCTTCTTGAAGTTATGTATCCATATGTGTCAGCTGATAGCTCTCACATTTCTAGGCTGAAATCTCTTAGTTCAAGAATTTACCTTCTACCAAATATTTTTAAAACGCAGTAGTAGATTAACACTTCCCTTTGTGAAGTACTGTTGTGTGAATGCTGCTTTGTACTACTTCTGCGCAGGTTCAGGATTATGATCAGCTTTTTAAGAGAGCAGGTGATAACTTCATTGTTGAGTGCTTCCTTACTCAATATACATTCTACTATGCAAGGCGTCACATCTGCATTTCTGAAGTGCACAACTTAAGAGTTTTCATGTTTTCAGCTTATTCCTTCGTTTCTTCAGAACTCCTATGTTTTCTATATGACTTTCTTATTTTTATAGGCCTTGCATAACACAAGACTCCTGTCATCATATGCAGCCATTGATCCTAGAGTAAAATATCTGTGTTACACAATGAAAGTCTTCACAAAGGTAAGTGTATTTCAGACATTCTAGGAGCAGTAGTGCCCGCAACAAGAGACATAAATGACATAGAGACATAACCATGAAAGATACAAATTATGTTTATTTTTCTAGATATGTGACATTGGAGATGCATCTCGAGGTAGCCTTTCTTCTTATGCATATACTCTTATGGTGCTTTATTTTCTGCAGCAGAGAAATCCACCTGTCATCCCTGTTCTTCAAGAGGTACAGTATATCAAGAAAGAAATTAGTATTTGTACACAGTATTGACCAATAAAATATCAGTCCTGAATCTGAAGGGCTCTTCTAATGAGTTTAATATTATGCTTTTAGATCTACAAAGAACCAAAAAAGCCCGAAATTTTAGTTGATGGCTGGAACGTTTATTTCTTTGATAAGATAGAGGAGTTGGTGAGTAAATCAAGTTAATTTGAAATGGTGTTACCTGTAGCTTTGCAAATGTGAAAGAATTCCTTTTAAGAAATGTCGTCCTCAAATGTGATGGTTGAATATAGAAATGGAAGTGGAGTAGCTATTGCTTCGAAAATCCCAATCTCATACTGTAAAGCTTTAAGAGTATGGTTGGTTGTAATTCACCTGTGAGAAATCTGCAAAACCTGAAAAAATAGATTAGATTTAAAAAATTATTTTAAGGTTTTAGCCATGATTAATTGCTCTGTTTGTCACGTTACTGGGTGGAGATAACTCCTACAAATACCAGCTGCACATCTAGTCATAGCTGGTTAAACCTGTTGAATAATTTTGTGTTAAACAGGCACATAAAATGAATATTATTTTTTTTATAACAGGCAAAACCTAATGTTAGAAGTTCTAATTATTCTCCCCTTTTGTTGTTAGTATTTTAAAAAAATACATAATTTAAAAATTAATACTGGATTATTAATACTAATCATGGAAGGAAAGGAAGTGTTCTGGTGTAACTCAATTGTGTTTCTTTATAAAATAAGACTTGCGTTGTTTGAGTTTCAGAGTTAAGAAAACTTAGCTGCTTAACATAAGTACTGGAAGTAAAAATATTTTTGTCATTTTCAGTCAGTTGTTTGGCCAGACTGTGGCAAAAACACTGAATCTGTTGGGCAGCTGTGGCTGGGACTTCTCCGTTTCTACACGGAAGAATTTGATTTTAAAGAGCATGTCATCTGCATTAGGAGAAAAAATCTGCTTACAACTTTCAAGAAGCAGTGGACCTCCAAATACATTGTAATTGAAGGTACATGCACATGAAGTACATGAATATGTGAAAATTCTTTAATGTCCACATGAAAAATTGGGTCTTTCCACAAGGCTTTTTTATTTTCTTTTACAGGTTTATGAGTTGTTATTTGCTCATTTTTTTAAATCATTGCAAAATTCCCATTGAGTTTCAGTAGTGTTAAATACTATTCTTGGGGACTTTTTTCTTTACTGAAAAGAAGATGCAAAGCAGACTTCATACTTTTCATGAGAACAGTAACTGACAGAAAAAAAAGTTTTAACAAATCCTTCGGAAAATAAATTACCTGTAGTGCAATTGAAGTTTTCTCACAAATACTAGGTTGAGCTGAGTCCATATTTACATGACTGATTTAATCCCGTGTACGATTAAGGATATTAAGTAATACCATGGTATCTATCAAGAAAATGCAGTGACACATTTTAGAAGTGTTCCCTAAACCACTTGCCGGCCCATATGACTTTCATAGAAAGAATTTCTATTTTCTTGCCCTAACATTCAACTTACTCTTTTATAATACTTTAGTCAGTTCAGAGCTGGATGGCTGTGATCCTTTGTCCATGGAATTCATTTTTCTTTTCAACAAATTTGCAAACAGTTCAATTTCAGTATACCAATTCTGCATTGGGAATAGCTGCCTTGGGTTGATAATATGTACATATACATTGCTGATCTTGCCTTGGACTTGAGTAATGCCTGTAATGCTTTTTCTACAGACCCCTTTGATTTGAATCACAATCTTGGAGCTGGATTGTCAAGAAAAAGTAAGTCTCCTGTTAAGAAATTTGTGTGCAAAGTGAAGATCTTGTCTTAAATCTTATTTTACTGGCTTGTTTGATGTTTGGATGATGTTTTCCTTTTTTTTTTTTTTTCCTTCCCCAGTGACAAATTTTATAATGAAGGCTTTTATCAATGGCAGAAGGGTATTTGGTACCCCTATAAAAATATTTCCTAAAGAATATCCATCAAAAATGGTAAGTTGCTTGTAAGACCAATATGTGCATGCTCTTGGGTGTTTAACTTGCCACTGGCAGGAGTATGGTTACACTCTTGTTAAGCTCTTCTCTCTTAAATTTCGGCAGTATTCTAAAAATCTTTATGGGAGTTATTACTGAGTACTGTTTTCATGTTGTTTGCATGTAAAATGTGTTGGCATGCAGAATACTAATCAAGTCAAAGCTTCATTGTACAGGGTTACATATTTTAGTTCCTATCAAAACCAGCTTACCGTTTCTTAAAACTGCAGTTTTGAAAAAGACCTTGCAGACCTGATGGTCAGCAGGCTGCCTGTAAAGAAGTCATCAGGTCTTTCAGGACTTCAGCTACACACACCAGGTTTATTATTCTCTGTAACTCTTACTGCTGTTTAACACTTGCTTATCTGTCTTAATTCCCAAGTGTATGGGTTTTCATTTTAAATGCATGATTTCTTCTTCAGGAGTACTTTTTTGATCCAGAGGTACTAACAGAAGGAGAATTGGCGCCAAATGATAGATGCTGCAGAATTTGTGGTAAAATTGGCCATTTCATGAAAGATTGTCCCATGAGAAGAAAGTGAGTATAGTTTTGGCATCTTTGTGGGACTTTTCCTTAGGTTTGTTTAGAAGAAACATTAGGATAGTAATGCTAAAGCAGAACTTGTACATGCTGTACATTATTTCCTTTACTGTTGAAATGAAAATGTATCAATAGCAGTTTTGGCAGTGGTGGATGGTGGGTTTTTTTTAAATTTTTGATGTGTGTTGAGTCACTACTTAACTCTTCCCAGCATCATCTGTAGTGCTTTTTAAGTAAATCTTTTCACAGAAGCCTGCAAAACTATTTAGCTTAAGGTAGTAATGCTGACTGCACTTCATTATATAGGAAAGCAGCAAAGAGAATCCAAACTGTGCTGTGAAACGCACTTCTGAAAACATTTCATATCTTTTCATTTCGTAGTTTCTACTTCTAGGATCCGGTTACTCCCAGGAAGGACTCCTTATAAGACTTGTGCTCTAGACCTCTCACAGCTTTGTTGCTCTTCTCTGGACACACTCCAGCACCTCACTGTCCCTTCTCTAGTCCAAAACTAAGCAGTATTCAAGGCATGGCCTCACCAGTACTGAGTACAAGGGGACAATCACTTCCCTAGTCCTGCTGGCCACACTACTTCTAATACAAGCCAGGATGCCATTGGCCTTCTTGGCCACCTGGGCACACTGCTGGCTCATATTCAGGCGACCAACACCCTCAGCTCTTTTTTTGCGGGGCAGCTCTCCAGCCACTCTTCCCCAAGCCTGTAGCGCTGCATGGGGTTGTGACCCAAGTACAGGACCCGGCACTTGGCCTTGTTGAAGCTTATCCCATTGGCCTCAGCCCATCGATCCAGCCTGTGCAGACCCCTCTGTAGAGCCTTCCTACCCTCAAGCAGATCACTGTGCCCACCCAACTTGGTGTCATCTGCAAATTTATTGAGGGTGCACTCGATCCCTTCATCCAAGTCTTTGATAAAGGTATTAAAGAGAACAGACCACAGTACTGAGCCCTAGGGAACACCACTTGAGACCGGCCAGCAACTGGTTTTAACTCCATTCATCACAACCCTTTCGGCCCAGCCATCTGGCCAGTATCCTAACTATGATGTGTAAGACAGTACTTTCATCTGTTTAAAGCCATTCTCATTTTAGTTTCATAAGCATTCCATAGGCGTAGCTTTGTGGGATTTAGTTAGTAATGATACTGGCAATGATTTTGCAAGCCATGATTGTGCTCACCCTCTAGCTTCAATCCAGATAGGAGAGTGTTGGCTTTATTATTATCTGTTCCTTAAACTCTTGCTCCCTTCATCACTTTACTGCCTTTCTCTGTACCTTCTCTAACTGTACTATTTCCTTCTTAAAATACTGAGACCAGACCAATATGCAGTACTCCGATGTAGGCACACCATGACTTTACGTGGCAACAAAGTGATGTCTTCTGTCCTGTTCTTAGCATTTTATCCATCGTATCCCTACACTCAGTGATAAAGAGTCTCTCCCCATCTTTCTATAGGTCCCCTTTAAGTACTGGAAGGCTGCTGTAAGGTGTCCCCAGAGCCTTCTATTTTCCGAGCTGAATAACCCCAACTCTCTCAGCCGGTTCTTATAGGAGAGGTGCTCCAGCCCCCTGATCATTTCTGCAGTCCTCCTCTGGACCCGCTCCAACAGATCCATGTCTGTCTTGTACAGAGCTGGACGCAGTACTCCAGGTGGGGTCTCATGAGAGCAGAGAAGAGAGGTAGAATCACCTCCCTCAACCTGCTGGCCTCGAGCTGCTTTTGATGCAGCCCAGGATACAGTTGGCTTTCTGGGCTGCGATGCACATTGCCAGCTCATATTTAGTTTTTTATCCACCAGTATCCCCAAGTATTTCTCCATAGGGCTGCTCTCAATCACTCATCACCCAGCCTGTATCCATGTTTGAGATTTGTCTCGACGCACTTGCAGGACCTTGCATTTGGACTTGTTGAACTTCATGAGCTTCATAAGGTTCACATGGGCCCACCTCTCTGAGCTGTCAAGGTCCCTCTGGATAGCATCATTCCCTCTAGAGTTTCAACCACACCACTCAGCTTAGTGTCATCAGCAAACTTGCTGCTAGTGCACTCAATCCTGCTGTTCATGTTGCTGACAAATATGTTAAATAATACTGGTCCCAATAGGGATCCCTGAGGGACACCACTCATCGCTGGTCTCCACACAGACATCAAGCCATTGCCCGCAACTCTTTGAGTGCAACCATCCAGTCAGTTCCTTATCCACTGAGTGGTCCACCTGTCAAATCCATGTCTCTCCAATTTAGAGCGGAGGAAGTTGTGCAGGACAGTATCAAACATTTTGCACAAGTCCAGGTAGATGATGTCAGTCCCTCTTCCCTTATCCACCAACTCTATAACCCTGTCGTAGAAGGCCACCAAATTTTTGAGGCATGATTTGTCCTTAGTGAAGTCATGTTGGCTGTCACCAGTCATCTCTCTGTTTTCCATGTGCCTGACCGTAGTTTCCAGGAGGATCTGTTCCATGATCTTGTCAGGCAGAGGTGAGACTGAACAGCCTGTAGTTCCCTAGGTTTTCCTTTTTTCCCTGTTTAAAAAAAGGGAAGCTCACCTTGAAGCTCATCTGCCATTCTTTTGCCCATGCATTCAATTTTATGAGGTATTTTCAAGTTGCTTGCCATTGGCACTGCATCTGACTGACTGAAGGAACCTGGTATTGTCTTCAGACTTTAAATTTTCACTGATGTCTCCTTCTCTAGGTCATGTATAAAGAAGTTAGATAAAACCAGTCTGACAGTGGTAGCTCTTTCCCCACTGCTAGATCTCTTAAGTCGCATAGAATGTTAGAAGTTTCTCCCAGTGGAAGAGACTTTTAGAGATATTGCGAACATAACAGAGTTTCAGAAGGAAGGAGTGAGTTCTGACTGAATTGTACGAGGATGAAAAAAAATAGAACTATAGCCCTATTTTTTATACTTTGTTAGAATTTTGCTCAGTGTTTCTTTTCTTCCGCTGTCTCTGCAACTCTAGCACCCACATTTTCTGTTGTGTTTGTATTTTTGAGATACAATACAGCCTTAAATTCTAATAATTATAACATAATTGCAAACTTAAATTATTATATACACACTACATCAGTGTAGCACTGTTTGGTAGGAGAGTCAAAGGGACAGGTATATTAATTTAGTTTATTTAACCCACTGAAGAAACACATTAAATACATCAATTGTCTATAGACAGCACTTGGTTTTGGTTTGTTTGGTTTTTAACTAAGTATGTATGTAAAGCCTATGAACTCTGCAGCATTTTTCTGCTCCCGCAGACTAAGACGGCGTCGTGATTACGAAGATATCAAAACCCAGAGGTACACAGAAAGCAGAGAGAAAAGAAGCAAAGAGGACAAAGAAACTCAGAATAAAACAACAGAAAAGGAGAGCTCAATCAAGGAGGGAAAGTTGCATCTATGTACACCTCAGAAGAGGAAATTAGCAAGGGTAATAGTAGAAACTGGAAGAGAAAAGTCTCCCAAGCAATCAGCAGAGAAGTGGAAGCGCCTGGAAGACAGAGACTTAAGAGAAAAACGTTGTTTTATCTGTGGAAGAGAAGGTCATATTAAAAAGGAATGCCCACAGTACAAAGGAGCTGCAGGTATGAAACTGATCAATCTGAGTAGTTTGAACAGGGCTTTTTTTTTTGGTGTTTTTAACAGAGTTGACTAATGGGTAAGGTTTTTGCTTTGAATGGCATCATGTAAATCCTATCTTTTAAAAAAAAAAAACAAACCAAATAATAGTCACACATAGTCAGTTTTTCCTTCATCCTCCCCTACCTTTCAGAACTTTGCTGTATCCCAAGAGAATCTGACGTGGTTTCTCCTGGCAGATAAGATGCTTGTAATAGAAAGGGTGTGAGTGTCTAGTATGTTGAAATTGTCCCATTGTCCTCGCTGTTTGAGTTTGATAACATTTCAAATTACAGCTTCTCTTTCCGTACATCATAATTACAACAAAAACTAGCCTTATAGCTCTTCACATCACCTAAACCAGAATTATTCCATAAGACCCTAATGTCACTATGAAAGTGCACAGATTGCTCAGACAGAATACTGTGAATGAAATAATCTTCTTACCAACTCAGCAGTCAGAGGGATACAGCAATCTGTCTTATCTTTCATGGAGTCAGTTTGCAACTTTGACTTATGAAAAAAAAAAAAAAAACTACAAAAAAACCCCCCAAATCCAGATCCTGACTGACAGACCAGAACACAATAATGAAGTACTTACTTAGCAGTATCTAAGTCATCCTTCAGGTACGACAGCTCTCTCATCATCTGTATTGTGAAGGGACATCATTCTAAGATAAAACTGAGACTCCTTAAGACAGTGAATGGTACTTCTAGTTAGCTTGCAAAGGAACACAGTATTATTGTTTCCCTGTAGGTAAACCTAGGAACATTTAAATTCATGCTGGAAAAATTTGCTGTACAGATTTGACCTCTTAAAGTAACAAATAGGAATCCTTTGTATAAATGGAATTTCAAAGCAGATCTTTACTAGCAAAAAATGTTCTGTCTGGCTTAGATCAGGAGTCTCTTCTTAGTCTTCTTAATGGTGGAAGGGGGCATAAGACTGTCCTAACAAAGGACTATAAGTGGAGGAAAATGGTGCAAATACATTCAGAACTTTCAAGGTATTTAGAAGTATTTTTAGTTCAGTAGACCTAGAAGTGTTGGGTGGATAGAAAAGATGTTTAAAAATTGAATCCATATTTTATTCAGCTTCTGACCTTTTGAATGTCTATCTCAAGTCTAAATTTAACTTCTGATTTTCTTTATCTTTGACCTTGTCTCGTTGAGCATTTCTATCATTCAGTTTGCCATGAGTTTGCTGAGTTGGAGTATGCCTGACTGTTTTTATAGTCAATGACGTATTTTATAATATTCACTATATGAGAACTAATGCTGAGGTTGTATGTATGTCTAAAATCATTAATTCTGGAGTAGGTGTTTTTGTCTGTTATCTGTATTTTGGGAATTATTATATTTGAATTTGAACAGAATTGGTGTAGGTTGGGCTTTGTCTGTTTTCGCTTGCTCAGTGTCTGAAGTGTTCTATAGTTGAATAGAGAACTATGAACAACTGGACCTAAGAGGTCAGACTTCATTCTTTGCTGTGCTACATTTTGTGACACTATGGGCAATTCATTTATCACCATATTTTCATTCATTCTTTGAAGTACCCTGTCTCCCTCTGATTCTGGAGGAGGATTCAGAGCTTAATTTTTTTTATGTTCCTACCGTAGATGCTTAACTATAAATGCATCTCACCTCAATTGTGCCAGTTTTCTGCATTAAAAATTTGAGGAAAATAAGTGTCCTACCTTCTACGTACTATGAAGGTAGATTGCAAATACCTTGGTGTTTTTATATCTTATGATACCTGAAATGGAAACTACTTTCAAATCAGGAAATCTTTGTTATATTATGATCTTTTCAGGTGGTTCAAAACCAGAAGTGCTGTGTGGATCCCCTTCTTTACCCAGTGCTGCCAAACATGCTGGTAGATTAAATCAGGTAAACACCAAGTGTCCCTTTTCTTTGATTTTTTTTTTCTCTTTAAATGTTCTAAAATCTATATAAAGTAATTAAAGATTGTTTTACCTAAGCCTTTGAGAAGAACCTTTTATTTTCTTATTGTGGAATGACATAATTCAATTTTGTTGATTCATCAATGTGTGTATATTGTTTATAGGGAGTGCTTATACATGAAGAAAAAAAGAAACAAAAAGGAAAAGTATTTTTGAGTCCCCAATCAGGTTTGTATATCTTCATTTCAATTTGGAAATTCTGCATAAAAGCATGTATTTTTAACTTGCTTTCTCTATCAGTCCTTATGGGAACTCTGCCTAATTTGCTGGACACAGCAGCAGTCTGGACGGGTTGCTAGATAATTCTGAAGTGAAGCCCCCCCCTTTTTTTTTTTACTGGAAAAGTGTGCAATTTTTCAGGTGTTTTTTGGAAGCAAAACTTAGATATGTCAGTTCTGTGCATTTTTTCTTTAACTCTGGTAGACTTGTTTTACAGAAGGATATGGTGGATTTTTATCAATCTCTCCTGTTCTGGCATATATTGGGGTTTGTGTTTCTTCAGGGAGAACACGTGGAGTGAGGCTTCTTCAGAATCATTGTCTAGAATTCCACATGATCAACTAACTTAGGAGAGATGACCAAAGCACGTCCTTGGTCTGAGCTACCAAATTGCAAGACAGTTAAATTACGCTTACAAGTATCAGTCAGATGATAATACAACAGCCTTTATGTACTCTCTCAGGATCAGAGATGTTTTGTGTTAGATGTACAGTTACAAATGTAGCTTCCTTAAAGTAATTTCACACACTTACTAACAGGTACAATGAAGATTTTAGAAGCAACTGCTTTTTTTTAATTATTTTGAGTTTCTAGTGAAACTCTGCAAACCCTTTTTTCAATAAAATATATAAATCTCTTCTGTGGCACATGAAGGGGAACCTAAGTAGTCTTTACAAACTTTGGAAAACTAAACTGCAGGTAAGAACCTCAAATTAAATTCTCAGTTTTGTTGGGAAGACACAGTATTTTCTGTTTTCAGTGCAAGGCTTTTTCACATCTAAGTTTGGGGATTTTAAACACAAGGTGATTTGTCATTGGATGTTTGGTTGAAGAAAATGCTAGTTTTCAGTATTTTCTATTGTCCTTCAGCAGGTAATGATCTAGAGTTGACCTGTGTATGCTTTCATTACAGTTTGACTTAGCAGTAATTTTCTCCTGTCTAATTGTTTCAGTTGTTTTATGTTTTGTCTTTTCTTCTTTTTAAAAAAAAAAAAAACTTTAAAGTGTCATGCTTTTTTCCTCCCAATCTTAGGCAGCCTTTCCAATAAATACATGACTCAGGGAAAAGCCTCACAGAAGAGGACCCAACAAGAATCATAAGGGATATTAAGCACTGTTAAATTGCAATACAGGCCCTTCATTCATTTAAAATTTTTTCTTTGGCTAAAGCATCTGGATTCACAGGACAGCAGCACAGACAACCTTTGAGTTAATTTTGATGAAATATGGGTGGTTTATTTCAGATTGCTAGTAAAAGCAACTGTGGATTTTAATATGGACTCCTGCTCTTAAAATAGATTGTTTGAGCATTTCAATAGGAAGCCATGATGTTTTGTATTTGTTTCCTAGGTAAGTCATGTAGAAAAGAGCAGGTACTAAAAATGGACTGTTTTCAAGTTTCTGTTGTTCCACCTGACCGTTTTGAAATGCACTAAAATTGTGTGCAAGCCAAATACATTATATTTTCTTCAAAAATTGATTTTTTGAAGGAGCAAATAATATTTATTAATGTTGATTGTTTACTGAATCCTTGTGTAAAAGTGTTTGAAATGTTTGTAGACTGCTACATTATTTTTTTTCCCTGTAGAGAACTGAAAACATAGACACTAGTAAACATGTAAAACAACCTCTGGACAAGCAGTGCCATTAAGATTTCTTGGTTTTTTTCTGTTCTGTGATTTTTTGGGAGCTCATTTGCTGCTGTGCTTGTGTACAAGAAGAAAGACTAAAAAACAGGTCCATCCTGTTTGATGCTGCTAAGAATCTTTTTCAAGGCCTTGGGGATACAGACAAAAATGCTTTAAAGAACAGAGGTATTATATCTGGCTACTGGGGAAAACACGTCTCCATTTTACATAAATGTGGAGAGGATCCTTGTACCAGCCAAGAAATTTAATTGGTAGTATGAACTTGAGCTTTACTTGAAGTCCTTCCAGAGCTGGTGATGTACCGTCTTATCTTGTTCAGGAGATAATTAGTTAAATGGTAAAATTGAAACCACTGTTATTTATGACTTTTAAATAAATAAAAAAAAAAATCAGACTTTAAGTTTCTGTGTTTCTTCTTGGGTTGTAGTTTTCAGTATTCCTGACTTAAATGTAGAACTAATGATAACTTATTAGAATTAACTGGTGTTAGAAATGTCATGTTTATTTTTTTTCCTTACCCGTGTATTATTATTAAAGTTGAAAGCTAGAAGTGCCAAAGTGGGTCTTAGGGAACTGGGATACTAACTCCTGTTTTGGTATTCATCCATCTGTAGCGAGCTATCTGTAAAATTTTAGATGTGCAACTTTCGTAAATAATTTATTTTGTATTATTTCCTCAGCTTACTTTCAAGCAAAATATTAGCCAGCAACAACTTTCCAACTTTGTCTTCTATAGCATATTTCATCCCATGAAATGCAGTCAGTTTTTCCCTCAAAAATAAGCTCATTTCTCTAGTTTTTCATTCATATTCCAAAAAAAAAAAAAAAAAGGCATACAGGCCTTATTTAGCCCTCTATTGAGAGTTACTTTCAGTTTTACTGATGAGAATGAAGTATGTAAGCCTCTAAGGGACTATGGCATAATCTGGAAGATAGAAATTATTTAAAAATAAAAATATCACGTGTGCATACTCATACTCTTCCGTTTGTGATACTTTGTAGTTTAGTGGTGAAGTTTTCAACTGTGAAATTTCTGTGCTCACATCTGAATGAATGCTCATTCTGCAGATCGACCAGTCTTCTCACATTGAAGCTGCTGCTTCCTCATACAACAAAAAATTCTATATAGTTACTAATCTCATAGCCCTGAAATAAAACCCCCGAACTTGGGTTATATGTTTCAGGCATTAAACCAGTAACTAATAAATCCTTTGCTTAAAGAGCAGTTAAAGAGCACAGTCATAACTTACAGAATGATATGTGATACAGAATAAACACAGTAGAGGAGGCATGCATATCTGCTGGATTAAGTTGTTGTAAAATTTAGGAAATGGATTGAAAATTAGAATTGAAGAGAAGGAAGTTCTTCGTAACAATTCTTGTTACCCAAGATCCTGCTTGCCTTATGGGAGTATAGTCTCGAGCAATTTTCCATGTGCAAAGAAAAACTGAAAGAACACACTGCATTAATAAAGAGTTTCTAGAACCATATCAAAAGTAATAAACTACAATAATAGTTTACAACTAAATTCACACTAATAAAATGTAATAAAAAATAGTAATAAACTAATAGTTTTAAAGTCCTTTTCTGAACCACCTGTATACTCAGTCCCTTTAATGATATGGAGGGACACCGAGTTGATAGCACTGTTTATTTGTGCTGCTTTTTATATAAAAAAATAAAAAGTGCTATTGTCATATTTCACAGGAATTTCACATACTTTTTATGTCCCATTTCCAAAGTTGGAAAATGTCTTGTGCTATGAGTAGTTAGTTATCAGTACTGAAAAAAGGAGGACAAAGTTCTGTTTCAACTACGTCTGTCTTAAACAGCCAGTTTAGTCTCAGTTAGTTATGTATCTTTTAGATTAACACACATCCATCTCAATTTTAATACTGACTTTTGCTTTTATCTTCTTTTGGTGAAGTACTGAAGATGAAGAGCAGCTTAGGAAAAGGCTGTTGTTCTTGCCCAGTCTTTCATGCTGAGATTCGTTCAGCAGAGAGGTGACTAAGGAGCCATGGTTGGAAGCTTCCTAAGGAAGTACAGGTGCGTAAAGCTCTTCATGCCTGCCTGATAGGCTGTGCATGATGAAGGCAGTATTAGTTATCTTTGTAGACAAGCTTCCCCCCTCCAAGCATACATGCTTCTGGCTGACAGTGCATTCCAGTGGGCATCTTTTCGTTGAGGATGTGTGCCCACGGTGCGTGAATTGTGTGTGAAAGGCACATTTTGTGTAGCTAAAGAAAATACAACTTCTTTTTTATACACTTGATATCTTTATATTTGAGGTATATATATATTGAGGTAGAAAAACTACCTCATTAAAGAAGAGTGGCATAATTATGTGTGTTAAAAAAAAAAAAAGAAAAACATCTGCACAATTACTGTCAAGCTCTTCAAAATGGCCAAGCCCAGAATCAGGTACCCAGAACAGGTGTGGTGATGAGATGTGGACACGTGCTTGTGCTTGGACTTTGAAAGATGGTAAATACAGGTGAAAAGTATTACCTACCACATTTAAGGATGTCGTCAAGAGGAAACGAAAAACGGGTACGTTTTCCTTCCAGCACAGCCCAATATTCAATTTCAGGTAATGGGATTAGTCTTCCTGTGCCCAAGCTGCCCAGGTTTCTCAGTCTGGGCGCCGGCTGGGCTTCTCCCAGCAGCTTCCCTGCCGCCTGCCCACCGGGGCGGCGCACCGGGCCAGGCCTCCAGAAGAGCGACCGGGCCTCGGCGGCCGGGAAGGGGAGGGGAGAGGAGGCGGCTGGCAGTAGGAGGGCTGTTTTCCTCCCCAGGGAAGGGCCTCCCGCCGCGGCTGCCCTGCCCGAGTCCGCCCCTTATCTCTGCGAACAGCCCCGCGGCCTGCCGGGCCCTGCCCGCCGCCGGCGGCACCAGGCCGGGGACGGGCGGCTCGGGGCCGTGCGGGGGAGAGTGGGCGGAACCCGCACTCCGTGCCGATCACAGCCCGCCGCCCAATAGGGAGGCGCGTCGCCGCCGTGGCGGCGTGACGTCGGCCGGTGGCCCATGGCAGAGGGCAGAGGACGGGGCGGCGGGGGGCAATGGCCTCCTCGGTGGTGAGGGCCACCGTGCGCGCCGTCAGCAAGCGCAAGATCCAGGCTACGCGCGCCGCCCTCACCCTGGTGAGTCCCGCCGCCGCCTCTGCGGGCGGAGAGCGCTCGGCCCCCCCCGCCGACCCTCACCTCCTCACGGCTGCGGGAACTGCGCCACGGGCCGGGCCGGGCCCCGTGGCAGGTGGTGCGCGGCCGCCGCTGGGCCGGCGGTGACAGCGGGGCTGGAGG
>KZ505926.1:219075-249191 GCA_002844005.1 Limosa lapponica baueri
GCGGGGGGCGGCGGGAGGTGGGGCTCGCCCCCGGGCCGTGTGGCGGCCGCGGGCCGGCGCCGTTAGGCCTGGGCGGTTGCCATCTGGGCGTAGGTCGGTTAGGAAAGGGCGTCTGGAGGGGTCTCTGTCCCCTGGTGAGGTTTGCGGGGGGCGGCGGCCGCCGCCCCTCGGTGGTGGCGCTGGGGGAGGGCCCCGCGCCCCGCCGCAGGCTGTGCGGGCAGCGGGGCGGCGCAGAGGGCAGCGCGGCCCCTTCGCGCGGGGGGTGTGCGTGTGTGTGTGCGTGTGTGCTTTTTGCACAGTCACTCGAAGTGTATTTATTTAAAAAAAAAAAAATAAAGGAAGTGTGTTATCTACTGAGGGTTATGCGTGGGCTGTTTCCGAGGAGGCTTTGTGTTCTTTCGTTGATTGGGGAAGTGTGTTGGCTACTGTGGGGAGCGCTGGGGAGGCTGTATCCCTCTTGAGAGGGGTTACTGTGGAGAAGAGCACAGTCAGTTCCCTGCGGGAACAGGGGCAGATTAAGCACGTATAGTTCAGTCATTTGTCAGAGCAGGTAATTCCTGTTCAGTAGTGGTTCTGTAACAAATGAAGATTAATAGCGGTAATTGGAAAAGGTTTTCTTACTCTAAGTCTACTTTTAGTTTGCTTTGTGTGTTTAAGTCTGCTCATGGTAAGAACTTCACGTTACTAATGCTTTTCCTTCTCTCAGCGGCTTAGAAACTTGTAAGCATGTAATGGAAGTTCTTACGTCTCTGTTGTGTTCTTGTATTTCTGGAACCACTACATCTGCATGAACGGTGAATTTATCTGCTGTAAAGTCAGTTTCCCTCTGAGGCTACTGGGAAGCAAGAGAAGTAGGCCATAAACACTTCTGTGCCTAATTGATTTTTGTCTGTAATGTGTGTGTGACAAAAGTTTCACAAGAGCAGAATCACTTAATTGAATTGTGGTGGTGATTTTGTGGGGGGAGAAAACCCAAACAAACACCCTAATGTTAAGGACTGTAGTTCTTGAGCTATCTCTTTTCTGGCAGCATAGGTGAGGAGGGGAGTGAAGAGGTATTGCGTTCTGCATGGATTAGATTCAGCAATCATCTGTTTTGCAGCAGAGTGAGTCTCTTTAGATCTTAGACGTTTTCAAGTAGAACACAGGCTAGTCAATATTTACAGATGGGTGATGCAGAAGGTGGACTTCACAGATAAGAGACAAATGTGAACTGAGAAAATTTGAGTGCACAGAGTTGGAATAAAAAATTTTTATAGTACAGCTGAATACATTGCACACTTCAATATGTTCAAGCACTCGCTGCAAATAAACCAAAAAAAAAAAAATTTCAAATTGATGTATACATTTTTGTTTTTCAGACTCCATCAGCTGTTCAGAAGATAAAACAGCTTCTTAAAGATAAACCTGAGCATGTAAGTATAAACAGGGCCAGCCTGTACAATGTACTAAGGTGCACAGCTCATGTTCACAGACTGTTTCTGGCTGACTTAAAAGTTTAATGTAAACGCTGAGGTGTTTATTAGAGATGTTGGCATCTTTTTTTGGAGGGGAATGTGTAAGCTTTTTTATGTATCAAGCCTCATTTCTTTATAAAATGAAATGTAGGAAATTACTGACTGTAATGACACTTCACTGTACCTGGATAAAGTTGAAAAAATTTCAAGCTTCAAAATATTTCTGAGCTGTATTTTGATGAAGCCTTTTACTGCATAATGTTGACTTCTGGTAGGGCAAGAGATCTTCAGCTGTTGATATTAAGATGTTATTAATTAAGTTCTTGTAGGAATTCTCATTGTGCAGTATATTATAATAATACAGTTAGATTCATACCCATCGGAAAACATCTAATTTTTCAGAAACTTGCCAGACAGTGTATTTTTTTAAGTAATCAGCATTTCTCAAAATAAATGATTGAGCTTTTAATCTTTTCTCCTTGGGGAAAAAAACGCAGAGGCTTGCTTTCTAACCATATAAAAGTAAGCATTAGATTTTCTTCTTTACAGTAAGTATTATTTCAAGAAGAATATTTCTCTTTTAATTTCCATACAAGGCCCATTGTTTCTTTTGCTTCCTGCACATCTGCAACTAACTAGACTTTTTGTTCTAATGTTTTAAACCACCCAAAGGAAGCCCTGAGCCTATAGCTTAGCTGGTCAGTCAGCCCCTTGCTATAAATGGTGTTTGCATCTTCCAGTCCATTATTTGTAGCAGTTCCTGTAGAGAAAGGTGTTTTTTCTGAAAAGATCAAATGCTGTTTGTCTGAGATCCCACTTGATGGCAAGTGGTATGTTTTGACGCATTTTTATCATAACATTGATTATGGAGATAATGTAATTTTTCTCTTCAGTTATGAAGCATTGGTGTGTGGAAAGTGGTACAGATACTTTTGAAAGATTGTTGTGCACAAATAAGTTTTCTGTTTCTTTAAAATCTTTTCTCAGTTCTTTACTTACACAGATGCTCTTTTTGTCAGACTTGTTGGATGCTATGAACGTTACAAACATGTTGACTTGGCTTTTAATGTGGCTTAAAATGGTTTTTAATGACTAAAACAGTAAGCAAATAAACATACTTGATCTAAGGAGAGGATTGTTTTGTAAGTGAGACTGGCAGTAGAGATAATGAAGAAATCAAAAGAATTTCTTTTCAAAACTTTGGTTTCAAGTAGATTTTCTGATAGTGTCATTAGAAGAGTTCAGTGAAAATCTAGTAACTGCTCTTATCTTTGCCTCACAGCTTCGTAGTTACATTACTGTCAATAATACTAACATAGTGCCTGAATTAGCATCTGAGTGAACTTTAATTTGAAGTCACAAAAATATCCTCTTTGAAATTTTTTTTACTCTTTCTGAGACACGAGGCACCTACAGGAGTGCCAATGGTTTATTACTTCAAAAATTTATGATACTTAAGTGCTTGATCCACAGTAGCAAACATCTGACATTTGCTTTTATCTTGGCAGTCAATTTTGTAAAATGAAAAAAATGTTACCTCTTAATCCATTAAGGTAATTTGCTTCTGCTTTGAGGCAGTGCAGAATAATAAATGCCAGGATTTTGCTGTTCTGCATACTTTTTATCTTGGTGCTGCAGACTAGGTTTTTAAAAAATTGCAAATGTGGTGTTGGGTTTTGTTTTTGGTTTTTTCAGGTAGGTGTGAAAGTAGGTGTTCGCACAAGAGGGTGCAATGGACTTTCTTACACGTTAGAATACACAAAATCGAAAGGAGACTCCGATGAAGAAGTAGTTCAAGATGGTGAGTTTCTGATGCAGCAGAACAAACTTCTGTGGTGGTGGGGAAGAATAACCTATTACAAGTTTGTCAGGGTACAGGTTAGAACTTACTTGAAGTAGAGACTTATAGCAAGAGGTCCTACTGTTTTGTTATGAGAGTTGTTGTCACCTTAGTTTCTGTTTTGAAGTAACCAGTTAGTTAAAATCTACAGCTTCGCAGTCTCTGCATCAGAGACTACTCTACCAGGATAGTTTAGTCCATTGTTCTTGTCTTTGGAAGTAGCTAATAGCAGATATTTAGAGTGTAATACAGAACAATGCATGTATAAAGAGGTACTTTATCAGCACACCTAAAGCAAGGCTTGGCAAAGTGAAGATTTTATTTTCAAGGGATTTTCCAATTGTCTTCCCTAACTAGTCTTACTCTTCATTGATTTGTAACTTTTTTTTAACTCCTTGAGCTTTTGACCTTCACATTGCTTTGTAACAATGTGTATCTTCAAAATTGTTTTCATATGCTGGTATCTAAGCTCTGCCTGATAATGTCCTTGCGCACTCCTGGTAGGCCTATTGAGTTCCTGTCATGGCTTAACCCCAACTGGTAACTAAGCCCCACGCAGGCACTCGCTTACTCTTCCACCATGGGATATTCGGGAGAATCGGAAGGGTAAAAGTGAGAAAACTCATGGGTTGAGGTAAAGACAGTTTAATAGGTAAAGCAAAAGCCACGCATGCAAGCAAAGCAAAACAAAACAAAGAATTCATTCCCTGCTGCCCATGGACAGGCAGGTGTTCAGCCATCACCAGGAAAGCAGGGCTCCATCACATGTAGTGGTTACTTGGGAGGACAAACGTCATCACCCTGAACAAATTTTTCAGAAGGCTTTTCCTGGTTTGGATCTTAAGGAAGGTAAAAGCAGTTTCGCTCAGTCAGGTCAGAGACCTCAAGTTCCAAAGCCAGACAGCATTTCAGGTGTGTCTGTGTGCTTTCTGTTTGGTTTTTGTTGCTTCTGGACAGATTTCCAGCAAAGTCTCTGACTTCTATATAGCTCTGTGCTCAGTGAGCTGGTGGCTTTGGATCCCAGCACAAATTTTTTTATCGTAAGCGACTGCTTCAGGGAGCAGGTCCATAAACTCTTTCATTAGGCTTAGCCTTCACTGTCATTTACTGTCCTAATTGACCCCAAAAATGTGTAGATTCAACTTAGTTGCCCACAGGCTTGTGTTAGTGATGTTTTATCTCAATGTCTACTATGATGAAACAGCTTTCCAGCAACCTCTCATACAACTTAATGAGTTCCTGTTGCTGTTTACTAATACAATTTACATTTTTATTTTTATTATTTGGTAGTCTGTGAAGAGCTAAAGCAGCCCACTGGGGCCTTTGTATCAGATCTGCAGTTTGAAAGTTTGGTAGCTCTCCAGAGAGATAGATACTTTGTATACTTCAGAAAAGGGAGTTCTATTTCCTTCCCTAAAATGAACTACTAATTCTTAATCCTTAAAGGCTGTGATATCTTTGAAAGTTCACACATTTGCCTTATTATAGGATTCAGTATTGCTAATAGTTAATGTAGACCTAACACTCATGGCAGAGCTAAAAGAATCCTTTTGAGAGAGGAACATTTGGGTTTTCAAGGTTTTGGGGCATCTTGTTGGATGCACAGACTTTAAGCATAGTAGGAAATGGGTTACTGACTGTAATGCCTGGGAACAAACCTCAGCTTCAATACTTAATTCCCAACTTCTACGGTTTATTTCCCATACTTAGCTTCCACTTTTTTGTTGCTAGTCAAAAGAGAATTTCAAAGTGAACGATGATTTTGCTGTACGTAATTGTTTTTCTTTGTTGTATTCAAGGGGTTAGAGTGTTTATTGAGAAGAAGGCACAGCTGACACTTCTAGGAACTGAAATGGACTATGTAGAAGACAAACTGTCCAGTGAATTTGTCTTCAATAATCCAAACATCAAAGGAACATGTGGCTGTGGAGAAAGTTTCAACATCTGAAATCTCAGGACTGCTTCTTTGACTTTGAACACCCCAAAACACTTACTACTATGGCTTTTGGAAGCAAATGCATTTTCTTCAGGTTTGTAGGCTGCATAAACTGGGGATATCTTTAAGAAAAAATAAAGTTAAATCCTTTTGAAAATGTAAATTGTGTGTTAAATTCCACCACTGATGTAGTTATGCTGTAATTTGTGATGAGTTGGAATCCAAAAGGTAAGAACAGTAAGCGCTGTAGTAACATCTCTGTACTTCCACATACCAAGGAAATAAAATCTCACTGTTCTTTTCCTTTGTCATTTTCTTTGTCCCCTCTACCCACACTTGCCCCATCCAAAACCCATTTGAAGTAATATATGGCATATGTGTTCTGCTTTGATTTAGGGAAAAAAACCAAAAACCCTAACCATTTATATTTGTTTGTTTGTAAAGATTTACATATAGAGGCACACAGTCCTCAGCTTCACCATTGACTATGATTACGTAGGTGCTTGCTTTATTTTTGTAGTTTTTGTGGTGCTTTCATCTTTTCATGTGTGCGTTTTTTGGTGGTGTTTTTTTTTTTCCCTAAATCCGGGGAAGTCCAAAAAGAAGTTCATGCATTAATATAGCTGTGAGCTACCATAGCACTGCTTGTAGAAAAACTTCAAAATGGGCTAACCCAATTTTAATTCTGTTCTGTTCCTTGTTGAAGGCACAGTCTCTACTATACTTAGAGAGTAATTTTCAATAATGTGAAGTATATTCAGGCACTAGAGTACTAAAGTGGGATACACATGGGCCTTGTTCCTCACATTTCTGTCATTTACCTTTCTTAAATTGCAAAGTTGGTAAAACTGCCTCCGGATTCTGATTCCCCATGTTCACAGAATGTGCTGTCTCTGCACCAAAAGCTATGAATGCTTTTTTTGAGAGAGAAATCTTACACTTCTCGTTACCTTTTTTTTTTTTGTAGTCATGTCTGCTACTAATTTTGATACAGCTTGAACTGTTTTGTAACTATAGGTACTAGGGTTTTTCACCAAAGCTTATAGTAACTTCTATTTAACTCCTGACTTAAGTTCACTTTGTAACAGGAGAAGGAGCACTTATAATTTCAAAAGCCCTAGTAATTCATAATTGTTTTAAATAAATCTAGGCAGTAATTAAAATACTACATTTATAGGAGGCTATTTTTTCTAAGTTAAACTTACTTTCTCTTAAATCAGAATTTTGGTTTTGTGAAGCAGTGTTTTTCAAACTTATAAAGCCTGCGGCACTTCTTCACTGGTACCTAGGCAGAAGTGTAAATGTCTTCCCAGGCCTTCCCAAAAACTGGTTTGAGAGAAGTACTGTTCCACCCTCGTATCTTCGTGTTTCCCTGGTTGTCCAAAGATGACATTTTGCAGCTCGGCTAGTCACTTGTGCAGAGGAGAAGATAACATGTCTGCCCGGGCAACTGATCAGAACAGCTGTTGAAAAGGTTACAAATAAAAAGCAGGGGACAACAGGGACTGGGATCTCGCAGCCAAAGACAGGAAGGTGTTGAGATGGTAGTGAACTGAGAGCATTAAGGCTGCGTGTAGGAAATCCAGAGGTCATGTTGATCTGGACACTTGTACCCACGTGCCTGTACCCACCGCTTTGGAACAGTAATGTGCTGAAGACATAGGATTGCAACTACATTTTTATTCTTTCCTCTGCACCTTTTTCTAACCATAGAGGGAAGAATAGAAATGAAAAAATAATTCTTGATCTGTTTCATGTAGTGCACAGAACAGGAGGTCAGAATTTCCACACCTACAGTTTAATATTAAATACTTGAATTTCGGTTTAATACTGTATCACCTTTTGATGTAAAAACACTATTTACTTCAACAGTCAACCGTTGTACACAGTTTCTTTGTATAGTGATTCAGGAATTGCTGGTAATATACTGGCTAGGTGCATTTATAGTGCCGTAAGTCTCTCAGTCTTGCCAAATGAAAAAATGCAGTTAGTGTGATGTAGCTGCATTTATATGAAAAGCCCCAAGCTAAGAACATTTCTTCAGAATGCATTTATCTGCTTCTTGCTAGAGGGTAAGACTTTGAATGTGGTAGCACTGGTGGTTGCTAAGAGCACTAGTACTTACTCATTTACCTTGATTCGGTGGGGTTTGGGGCGGAGGATCTGTTTGGGAGTTTCTTAGAGCTGTGGCACGTATAACAATCCTTTTCATGTGTTCTGTGTGTATGCCTTGAATGAAAGTTTGCACTTTCATGCTCCAGTGAAATAGTCCTCTGAATTGTCACTTTACTAAGACACCTAACGCACAATGTGTTAAACTTCTATTAAAGTGCTATTTACAGTTGCATAGGAACGTGGTTTTGTTGACTGGTCATTATAATTTTGTGCAATGCTGTATGTAGAGTTCTCAGTTATTATAATAAATATTGCCTGTTGGTAAGCACAGAATATTCCTATCTTGAATGATTTTATTTACAGTAATAAGCACTGTGAGAAAATAGGTTTGTGTGCTGGGATTACAAACTGGATACAATATTACTGTTACCTGAGTTAATGTTTCACAGAAATATGAAACATTTCCAAATATTAACAGCATCAGAATAGCATAGAAACATATAGCAAAAAAGGTAACTATGTACAGAAAGGTACTTACCCACACTAGAGGCAGGGGCGGTTAATGCACAGACTTTTATTAAACTTCACGACACGCTGTTCTTAGGGTAAAAATCCTAACAGTCAAGATGCTTATTTTGAGCAGCCTTTTAATAGGAATTTTTGTATGCAATAGCTGGCATTTTTCTTAAAGATAGGTGCAACAAGGGAAGATTAAGCGCTGAGTTCAAGCAAGCCCTTTGCCCTCCTCTCTCGCAGTCCTTGTCAGTGGGCCGTCTCTCGGCCCTGGGAGGGTCTCACAGGCTGGAACCCGAGGGTCCCACACCGTGCCTGCCTAGGGGCAGGGCCCTGAGCCCCCCTTCTGTCCACGTGCTCGATTCGAAATGCCAGTTCCTGGGAACAGATACCTACCGCCACCGGGTGGCAGCAAGCTTCCAGTCCACGCGTCCCGAAAGGCGAATCGCCTCTTTCCCGACACCCGTGTTCCAAGTTCCCTACCGCACTTCCTGAACACCGGCAGTACTTTTGCTTATACTGGTGAAAACTGGCGTTCAGCTCCGCTGTTTGTCCTTCTTGTAGTCTGTTCTGTGCCTTTTTCCTGTTCCTGAAGGGTGGACGGTGACTGCAGAAATGCAAAATGCCAAATCACTTCAGAGCTCTTGATGCAAAGAGAAGTGGAGGAGCAGAAAGCACAGTTCTGGCGATTGAAGCATTGCTTTTTTTTACCATTCCTCTCCTTGCTACCAGTGTGCTAATGAACCTTATCAACGTTGTGTCCAGCTACAAGTTATTGCAGATGTATTTCTGATGGTTAGCTTTAACTTCTAGGGTAACAGAAGTTCTTGCTGAGATGGCACAGTCCAATGGGAGAAAGAATCTTACAAAACAGTATAGTCTCCATTTATCACAGAAGTACTCTCATCTCCTATGCCTTACTTATCTGGGGTTTTTACTGATTCTATTGCATATGATTCCATTGCATATGATTTTAGTGAAAAATTCCTTCTGTAGTTTACCAAAGCTAAGTCCAGACAGCAGGAATAAGTTCCTCTTACTAGCTAATGAAACAAGACCGCCTCCAAAAATCTGAAATAAGCTGAGAATTCAATTCATATAGAGGATTTGCAGCCAGCAACTTCCTTTTTCAACCACATATTTTAATCTTTTATTTGTTCACAGTGAGTCATTCACATAGACCTTCCATTCCTGATCACAGTACTTCTGATTAAACACTAAATAGTTGTATGGAGTGTGGCAAAACTGTGTTTATATTAGATTGCTTTGCTGTTAGTTACATTATTTCCTTCCTTGTGCTTGTTTCACGTAGGAAGCTTAAATGCAAGCAAGTATTCAAACAAGGAGAAAAAGCAAGGTGATGATGAATGTAGTGTTGTGGGATCTTATGAAGCACAGAGGTGCACAGTCCCTTCTGGCAACTTCCTTTTTCACAAGAGATTTGCAGAGTGCAGTCCTCCCAGTTGCAAATGAGGGCCAGCTGAATTGTATAGTCAACATTCATTTCTAGCAAATATCTAATGAATACTCTCCCAAAATAAATAAATAGAAAATTCAGTACTTGGGTATAAGAAGTGATAATATAAAGCTGCCATCTGGAAACTTTGTTGAAAAGAGAAATCATATTGCTTCTCCTTGAGATACACCTTCTGAATTTCTGCCCTACTATTTGAGCTGTGAACTGAGATTCAACCAAACAAACCATTGGCGAGTCTTGCTGAAGTGGTTTCAGGAAGTTACAGCGTACTTGTCCCCCCTGTTAGAGGCTGCCACTCCTATGGCAGATTTGTCAAACAAATGCCTGAGCCTCCACTGTTGAGGGTGAGTTTACGTTAATGTGTTGCACTGTCCACTTAGTTGATCCAAGAAAGGAACCTGTTTACTCTTGCTGAAATGTGGGAAAACCCCAGAAACGTGACAAATGGTTACATACTGAGTGTAGTTTACTTAAACTACCCTATCAAGAAGAACCAGACATCATCTGCCCATGTCTTAGGGAGCCTGAAATACCTGCTGCAAGGATATTGTAAGTCCCACAGTGCCCTTTTCAAGAAGAACCTATGGTTTCTACTAATAATTTAGAGCAATAAAATGCTCTTGCAGCCCTTAAACCCAAAGCTTGTTAAACATGTAACATGGATCCTTGCCATTCCCTTTTCATGGGAATGCCCACTGCAGGACTGTGAAGCAGTTTAGAAAGACTCAGAAAAATGGCTTTCCACTCCAGGTTTGGATACTTTCAAAGAAAATTCTACATGTTAGATCTATGTGGCATTTGCCATTCTGCATCTTACTGAAATCTGTGCCACTACGGCTGTACTTAAACTGGTTAATACAGCCCTGCACTATAATTAGGGCCGTATGTTGCAATAAAAAGACTTGTGCATGCACACGCTTCTAAAAATGGAAGCCTTGGTTTATTATGAACTGGAAACATATTTCCTGGAGAACAGCACTCTAGGGAACCTGCCAGCAGTGAGTTTTGCATGGGGGATGCTTTGGTGCACTGCGAAGCCTGTGGCTTTGTTTCTGCTCTACTTGATACCCCTGGCCCTGCCACCTCGAGAAGCTTCCCTCGTAGTCACCCACTGTTTAAAGCAAGTCCACCACAGAGAATGGTACTTTTAATTCAAGGAAGTGGCCTTTTGGGCAGGAGGTAAGAGTGAAAATAGGCAGAAAATCAGGAATTGTTCACCTGAGGTAAAACATTTAGTAGAATATGTAGCCAAATAATATAAAATTTCTGTTGAAATCATGAAGTAATGCATATGTCCTCATACCAGCCTGAGCCAACGTTTATTGATGGTCGTTTTCAAGGCCCAGAGATCCCAAGCCTTACCCAGTGACTGACACCAGCCTTCCCCTCCAGCTGTACCTGCTAAACCAGAGCTAGGGACTGCCATTCCACTGCAGGAGTTTCCTCTCCCCTTTGGGTGGGAGCGAAGGACCAAGCCTTCCCGCTTCCCTCATGCTGGGCAGCCAGACAGCATGAGACAGCCAAGGCCCTGCCGGTGGCAGCCATCTTCCCCAGACCCAGCTGCCGCTGCCCTCCGGCTCCTCAGCGCCCTCTGGCGCTCCCTGAATGCAACGTCCTGAGCCACTATTGGCTAGCGCAAGCCCTGTCCCCGCCCCACCTGCCAAGCCCACCAATCATCTTCTCCCAGGCCAGCGGCCCCTCCCCCCGAGAAGCTGCTGAGGGCGCGGAGGTGGCCGTGGGCCTTCCCCACAGCAGCTCCCTTGCAGGCCATGGGGTGAGGGGCCAGCGGGCGTTTCAGGCAGCCCTCGTTTTCCTTCTAATGAACTTCGTCTCACTGGGAGCATGGTGGTTCGTTTGCAACCCATAGTGGGGCTTACCAAGGGCACGGTAGGTGGGGTGGGCCCAGGTTGTCACCAGGATGACAACCCGTGGGCATCCTCCTGAGACAGAGCCCCTTTGGGGGTCTCCTCTCTGCCTTCCTGTGGTGCAGAACCTGAATTGAGAGGGTGGGGGAGCATAGCAACAGTGGGAAGGCCGCTAGGGGAAACCCACAAAGTGTGTTTAGAAGGCACCAGTGTGTCTTGGTGAAATGTACGAAAAGGAGTGAAAAATGCTGGTCTACCAGATCTGTAGGCAGCAAGCAAGCAGGGATTTGTCTATGGCAGGAAAAGGGAAACAAGGGAAAAAAGAATGACACTAAATAAGGAAAATACAGTGTTTTAGGATGAGCTTGCTGCTGAAATCTCTTGGCCTGGGAATTGCCTCACAAGGAAAGTGAGAAATCCTGCTATCTTTGAGAAGGTTTTAAACTCCAGTGGGCAAAGTACTGTGATGCATAATACAGATGCACTCTGGTTAGCTCACCAGACCCTGGTGAGCAAGGGATTGACTCCCTCCTAGACTTTTGGATTTTTCCTGTTCATCTTTTCTCCTTTTAATCCTTTTTCTCTATCATTTTCATGTCTTTTGATTACTAATTAAAATTGCTTTTCTTTTTTTGGCACAGTGAAGGCATGAGGGATCAAAACGGGAAAGATATACTGCCAGAAGATCCAGAGCAGAAGAAACAGTCATTCTGTCTTGGTTTGAAAGTGAGTATTGTAACGGTGTAAAAACAGTTTATAGGTTTTCTGTGTCACCTGCTTTCACCTGCTTTCTCATTTTTTTATGAACCAATTGGTGAAGTAGCTCTACAGTACCAAATTGGTATTTGTTCAAAATCCAATTTGGTACATATACTGGAATTCTCAGAGTGCAAAGATATTGTAAGCTAAAAGTCACAAATACATTTGTATTGAATTTTTTGTAGTGAAAAAAGTATTGCTACTGGAATTTATAGCAGTTTAACATTTGTGTGCTCAGTATTCATAAGCACAGAATTTCAGTTACTACCATTTGCCACTATTCTGAAAAAAATAAGTATTTGTCTTATCTTCATGGCATAAAGTGAAAGATAATTTTGCTTGTCAGGGGTGCTGTATATATCAGTGTACTTGGTCAGAAGATTGCTAAGAGGCAGGTATCTGATTCTGCTTTGTGCCTTGGATTGTGTGGCCTTAATTAGTCATTTATCTTAATGAAAACTGTTCACTTGCATTCTTTCATAAACTTTGAGTACTCTTTGAATAAACCAAAGGGCCACTGCAATTCCAACAACAGGCATTCTGCCTGAACTAGTCTCTAGTCTAAGCAATGCTGCTTACTTCTACACAGAAATGATCAGGTTTTCATGAGTTTTCAGTAAAACAAAATCATTTTTAATGCATAATATTTGGATCCAGTACTTAAAAATATAGGACAGCAAACAAATAGCACATCCTTCTCATGGTTTGGTGCGTCATCTTCGCAACTTCCTAGTAAGAGATTGGCTGGAACTGGGTGCTGGACATAAGCTAAGCAGAAGTATACACATTGTTACAGCTTCCTTAGGTTCACTTTCTCCCTCCTAGTGATCTGTTTTATACATGTATCCTTACATATTGTTCCAGACAAATTACATTTTTAAGCTAGTTTGGACAATTTTATTAATCAAGGCATGATGTGGAAAATTAGAGATTTATTTTCATGAAGCAGTTGCCATCTACAGTCTGTTATAAACATTATAAAAGATATGCATAAGGTTACAAATCAGTCCAAAGGGAATGTGTTCTGTCATTATTGCGGAGTGCTGGGAACATGGTTCATTGTCCTTTGTGGTTTAACCCCAGCCAGCAGCTAAGACCATGCAGCTGCTTGCTCACTCCCCCGCAGTTTTCTCTGGGGAGAAAATCGGAAGAGTAAAAGTGAGGAAAATTGTGGGTTGGGATAAGAACAGTTTAATAGGTAAAGCAGAAGCCGTGCACACAAGCAAAGCAAAACAAGGAATTAATTCACTGCTTCCCATGGGCAGGGAGGTGTTCAGCCATCCCTAGGAAAACAGTGCTCCATCACACATAAAGGTTACTTGGGAAGACAAATTCCGAATGTCATCCCTCCTGCTTGTTTCTTCTTCCCCTTTTTTTCAGCTTTATATGCTGAGCATGGTATCACATGGCATGGAATATCCTTTTGGTCAGTTGGGGTCAGCTGTCCCTGCTATGTCTCCTCCCAACTTCTTGTACACCCCCAGCCTACTTGCTGGTGGGATGGTGTGAGGAGCAGAAAAGGCCTTGACTGCTTAGCAACAATCAAAAATATCAGTGTGCTATCAACATCACTTTCATCCCAAATCCAAAACATAACGCTACACAAGCTGCTAGTAAGAAAGTTAACTCTATCCCAACTGAAATAATGACATTATCTCTTATGTGATCATCTTGTGTCTACCTTCAGACCTTCATACCATGATTACTTTTTATACTATGTTTGGTTTGTAAGATTTTTGTGGCAAGGATAATTTGTTTGTATTGTATGAAGATCAATGGCTACCAAACTGTGACTCTTATTAAAACTTCCAGTCTTTAGAAAACTTAAGTAATAATAGTAATACTAATAAAAGAAAACTTTGTAGTCAGTCATAATTTATTTTTACAGTCCTGCACAAAATTTCCTATATTATTTTCTGGTACCAGAATTGTTGTCATCCCTCACAAACATTAAAAATGAGCAGCAAAAGTACCCATTACTTTTGGAGCAATTACACATCTGCCTCTTCTATACTATACAGATCTAGCAATTGGGATGCTGCAGCATGTAACAAACACAGCTTTCTTTCTAATGAGTCTATTAGTAGTAGTTATTCACAGATAGATGATGAAAAGGAAAATGCTGAATCACCAAGAACAGGAAAGAGAATCCCAGACAGTTTCATATCTGAAAATGTCGAACAGCTGTCTAAATCAAAGACAAAAATATCTGTTGCTGGAGGGCACAAAAAAGCTGATGTTTGTGATCCTCTGCAAAAGCTTATACTCCCTTATGTGTTTCTGATCAGAAATTGCCTTCCTATGCCAGTTTCTTTGATCCAAGACAAATATTTCAATGGGGAGATATTATGCAAGATACAACATTTCAGGAAAGAGAAAAGGCTCCAGCCGACATTTGAGACTTCCTCCATTTCTACATTACACACTTCTGATGGTGAGCAGTCTGTACTGACAAATATTTATGGATGTCTCAGAGAAACAGAAACGGGATTAGCCAGGAACAACAGAACAAAAAATAAAAGAACAAAAATAATTGAGTCTGAATTTCAAGAGAAAGCTCCTGAATATAAGAACTCAGATATTACACTCCGAAATCATTTCCAAATAACAGAAGCATGAATATCTGGGACACGGAGAAAGATGCTTGTCAAAGCAAAAGCAGGCAAATGATCTGCTACACTTATTTATACCAAGTATTTCTTTTTCCTCAAAAAGGAATTATCAAAAACATATACAAAATCATGACAGGCATTTGGGAACTCTCAGATCCACGTGAACAGAGGTAATAAATTCCTACAAGCTTCGTAGTTGCTCTTGACATTGAATTCAGTGGGAAACTTGGCTTGGATTTCGGTGGGGGTTGGATTCACGTAAACAATTTTCTCCTCATTTGAGCAAAACACTGGATTCTCAATTGAATGGCATTTTGGTTTCTTAACTCTACATCTGCTCAAAAGAGTATTAACAGGCTTTTTTATGGATTTGCTACAGTTAATGGCTTGCATACACTGTGACCATTCTGTGTGGAGAGGCTACGACACCAGAGCATCTTTGATCCCACTTGAACAACAGAGGGGAGAATCTGTGCCAAAGCAACACTTTCCATATTTCTCCCCTCCTCCCCATCTTCATGACTTCAAAGTACTTCAGGGCTTCGTATCAATTTTTCATATATTACTCTGTGTGTGTGTGTGTGTGTGTGTGCGCGCGCATGCATGTCTAAGGAAACACCAGTTAATGGCTGTGAGTGGTTTTCCTGCATAACTTGGGAAAAATTAAACCAATTTTTATAGTTTCTGTATTCTCAGATACAGCCTCAAGTCTCCAAGGAACAACCTGGTGGAGGCTGTGTGTTTTCCACCATTACAACCCTTTTGGGTAGGTGAGTGTGCACCTCAAGACTGCTACAGCATTCAGTTTCTCATGTCCCTCAAGAAGCTGACAACTGTTTAGGCAGCTAGTTTCAATTGGTTTTCATACTATCTCTACCAAAATGTTCCTCAGAGGCCAACAGTGACAAAATCCATACCTAGATGACCAAGGAGGCTTTAGCATGGGGGCAGAATGAAACAAGCTGAAATAAGATCTGCTTTTTTACTTCAAATAGAAGATGCAACATAGGCAGCACTAGTACAAACCTGTATTCTCTGATCTGCCAGCAACCCACATCTGGGAGAGCATACAGTTGTTAAGTGCTGACGTCTAGTCACTTTTTGGTGCAGTAACAGAGACTGGCAATGTGAGTGCCAAACAGTGATGATGACATGTGAATTATTTTTCCTCTTGACTTTGTAATCAGTAAAAATCTCTCTACTCATCTCAGCAGAAGCAGATCTAGGCCGCTTTTTTTTTTTCCTAAAAAACAAGAACAAACAACCTAGGTGTTTATCAGTGTGGATACCTCACTGCAACAGCTGGGTCCTGAACATCAGTTTAAATTATAGGATGCAGAGGTCAGTGTTCTGCCTTGTTACAGTATACTTCCACTTATTTCAGAGAAAAAGTTGTATTACATATGTGCTAATATATATGTATTATACATACTTTTTTTCCAGTGTCAGAAATACCATATGTGATTTTCCACAATCTGAGGGGACTGCAATGGAAATTATATAAAGGCACTAAGGCACTATGAAGAAGAAGAAAGAGCCATTCAAAATTTTTTTGACAGAAGCAAGAAAGCAAATAAAACTGTAAGTGCTGTAGGCAATTAAAAAGTTATCATTATTTTTAATTATTCTTCAGACTGTAGTAGTAGCAGCTTGAAATTGAGCCTGAAACATGACCTCCTCATGCTGTACAAACACAGCAGAACAAAATGACACTTTCTTCCAAATGTTTTACTGTTTCTTGGACATGGAGCAACTGCGGGGAAACAAAAGCCTTCAGACAAATAGTGTATATGTATTTCTTTGTCTCTGAAGGAACATACTAAGTTGCTGTTTACATAACAAGTAGTATGTCTTTCTCTGTTCAATGTAATTCCCAGTCTAGAGAGCTTGGCTCTATTAACTGCTGTCTGAGATATCCCTAGGTCAGATGTGATCCTGAGAGTATGCATGTTCTAGATTAATCAGCCCAGTTGTGCCCTGCTCAGACTAAGGAACTCAAGTCTGTCCTTCCTCCTCTCTCATCCTTTTATTTATCTCTCGGCTTATTTTTGTATATCCATCTCTCTATATATATTTCTCCATTGTCTTCTACCCTCTTTCCAAATAATGCCTTGGTTTTTTTTAATCACTTTTTCTCTCAGAGTCTATTCTTGTCAGTCATGAACCAGTCTTTGCTTCAAAAAGCCCAGGGAACAGTCCCTCTTTCCATTGCTTTGTTTCAGGGATAAATTTCCCAGTTGTATTCCCCGCTCCTATTCCATTCTTCTTTGACCTATCAGACTCTCCCATTTTATGACAGGATTCCCTTGGTCCTGATTACAGAAGAGATGTCTCTGCCAGGCCCACAACCCTGTCTCCTATCAACATCTTTGGCTTCCCTGGTTGTCATTGTTGATGTCTTAGTCCAGTGGTGTTGCCTCCCCAAAAAGACTCTCTTCTCTACAGGTGCCCAGAACATCCACAATCATTCTCTTCAAGCTACTCACTACAGCTACACTGCTGGTAGCTGCCTGGTAACTGTGATCTTTTTCTGTCTTCACCATGCCAGTTAAGTTATTCCCTGGAGGCACATGTGACTGTTAAACACATTAGATGAAAACAGTCATTTCTTCAAGGATGAGAAGGTCCTGCTGCACCAGATGGTGTTTATGAAGATACCTGAGAAAAGAGTGCTGAAGCTGCCTTAGCTACTAGGCATTCTCTCAGAAATCCCACTGGGTGAGACCTATATAAGAATTTCAGATTTGCTCTAAAGCTGTAAAGCATTCTTCTGAGAAACATAAGGGGTGTGGGAAAGAGCTGAGTGAAAACCTCAGCTGGGCTCTACCTTGCTCAGCTTTAATTGTATCCTCACCTAGAAGCTGGCAGCTAGGTGCTGAAGTACTACTTTGTGTTTTGTTTTGGGTTTTTTTGGGTGGTTTGGTTTTTTTTTTTGATTTTTTTTTTAAATTATCTGATCTGAAACCCATGTGTGGAAGACTGGCTAGCTGAAAAGGGTCACGTAGACATGATTCAGCTAGTTGAGCAGGACCTTGGGAAACATCGGACCCAGCTCTTGTAGCTGCAGCTGTTACATGATATCGGGAGGCCTGTGCTCACTCAGGCCTGGGAATAAAGGGAGTAGCTGCATGGGAGTAGAAGAGGTAGCTAACTGTAGATAATACCAAGGACGGAGTTGACATTTGTATGACTAACCAACCAGAATGCTGTATTATGGAATATGTATTAGCTAATTATAACAGAGCATAAAAGACAACTGTGCTATTCAATAAACGAAGCTTGCTGAACACTCACATTGAGCGTTGCCTGTCTTCCCTCCGTCGCAACACCCATGAAAGTTAATGAAATCCCCAAGGCTTCAGTGAACTTTGGATTAGGACCATAAAGCATGAAATGGATTTCTTCTGACACAAGAAAGATAACTATTCAGTGAATATCCTGGCTATTTTCTGATAATAGCTGTCCACGCTTTAGAATTTTAGTTTGAAAGGGTACGTAGCTTGATTCCCTAGACCTGTACTGGTGTCAGAAAGTACTGCCTCTGAAAAACAGTGTGCAAAAGGGTCCTACCTGAAGGAGGGTAAGATAAATTTGCTGTAGAAATGGTTCCTTTAAAAAAAATAGGGAGTTTTAATGCTGCCTGAAGGCAGAACTGTGCCTTAGCTCCTGTAGACTCTTGCATCTCAGGCTGATGGTGGTGCCACACTGGAGAGTGTCCTTCCCTTGTAAAGTGTTCTACAGAATGATAGAGCAGACTATACCTCTGATTCCTTGTGCACATAGAAACACATTCAAAATGTGAATCTTATTTCTATTTAGATGAACTAATAATGCTGGAGTAGAATATGTAACACAAATTAAAGCTTGTGTAGGTCTTAGAACAAGTACTCACAAAACAAAAGGAACTAGTACTTCTGTTTCAGTTGTAGCACTATCATAATCGTTCACTGTCTATAATTTGCAGGAAAGACAGATTTCCTAATATAAAACAAAGATTGCATAATTTCCAGGAAGTCTGCTTAGGCTGTCTTTATTTATGATGCCTAAAATTCACAGACGAGTTAAAACAAGTAAAATTTCTTAAAAGTCTTTGGAGAAGTCCATGGAGGGAAAGTAAATGAGAAGGAAGAATGCACTCTAACCTGTGTTTTGTATCAATATTTTTATTGATGTAGTAGTTTTTACAGTGAAGAACTTACTACAAATTATTCTAACATCATTGCTGAAGCTGAGTAACCAAAAGCTATGTAGGAGAAATATAGTCTATGTTTCCAAGCTTTCAGTATCTGCTGCACCTTTTGAGGAATAATTTGAGCTATTACCTCTCATCAGTCATTACCTTTATTAAAAGAAGTAGGAGTCTAACTTTCAGTGATGATTGTGATGTTGGGTGCTTAATTCTGAAGTGCTTTATTCTACGCAGGGTGCTGGAGCTACCTCACAGCACTCTGTTTGCACGCTGCAGGGGAAGCCTCACTGTCTAGCGTGGATCTTTGAATTCTGCTATGCAGCAAGATGATTAGAAGTTATATCTTTAAACCTCATCCTAAACCCCTCCCGTCTTCCCTTTTTCTCCTCAAGTCACTCTAGTCAAGTTCTCATCAGCTGTCTGACATTTCAGGCTTGCAAACACAGTGTGGGGTCTCATGCAACAAACAGAATACATAAAACAAAAACGCTTTTTTTGTCCTTTTAAGGCTATTTCTGTCTCTGATCTAACAATGCAGCAACACCAGTTTTCTTTGCTCCACGATTGGTACTGTTAACGGCTTGCATATTTAGGAATGGCTGTGTCACAGCAGGTTGTTTTTTTCACATCTGAAGCACAGCTTCACCATACAATTATACCATAGAGGGAACAGAAGACCAGGCTCTTTTGTGAATTATATGTAAACCACAGAGGACCGGATACATTTCTTACATTGGAAAGAAGTGGTCCATCCCCACAAGAACTCTCTAATCCTCACTAAAATCTTACTTTATGTTTAAGAGTAACATGCAGTGGTGTCATGATGCAGCAGAAGTTTCCCTCTCTCATGCAGTGGAGTAACTATTTGCCTTGTACAATTCTGCTAGAATATCTAACAAGTTACAATATGCAACAAGTTGTTCTAACATATAACAAGTTTCCACTGTTTGTTAGTTTGTGTGATTGTTTGTTTTTTAAGTAACGCTTGACAGTGACAGTGTTCTCCTCCATTCATGCGCTTGCTTAGAAATCACAGTGAGGATTTTACTGGCTGTTCCCAAGCTCTCAGAAACAGGCACTTGGTGACTCAAGCTGTGAGCGTGAGCAGGGCAGTGTAATACAAAGTTTAAAAAACTTTTACAAGGTAATATTCTTTTTTTGTTGTTTCCACAATATACAACTAAATAGTTATGTCTTGTTAATTTTAGCTTGTTAATTTACTTGTTTTGTTTTGTATGATGTTGTAGCTTAACATTAGTTAAATATGTTGTGTTATATACACAGTGCACATACACATACTGGACAACTACTGACCTCACCAGCTAAAAAGCATTAGAGCAACTACAAGGAAAAAAAACATGCATGGAAACTTAAATATAGAGTATGCTCTCCAAGGTCACACAGACAAAGTATCACAGCTGGAAATGATATTCAAGACCCATTGTCTTTAGTCTCTTTTATTATGCCTTGTAAATCATGCACTGTCTTAAAGCAGATATAAATTACACTTCTCTTGATTGCAGAAGTCCCTGTGGATTGCCAGAGTACCATAAACTACATGTAAATGATTGTCACAACTAACAGTTACAAATTCTATGTAATGCAAGTGCAAGGCCTTGTCTGTGGTTTCTTGAGAGACTACAGATAATAGAGTAAAAGGCTGCAGGTTTTTGCAAAAAACACTGGAGCCTGAAGCATGGCAAGAGTTGGAGATGCGGCACAAATCACAGCAGATGCACTGAGATTCACAAAAGGACAGCTGCTAGGCTTTTCTTCCAATTGCTTCATGGGGTTGCCTTCTGTATAGAGGAGGGGGATGATTACGTTTGAATAGAGACACCTCAAAAGAGTCTGGATCCTCTTTGCCACTTGAAATGGCATCACTTGGAAAAACAGACATAGGAAAGTATTAGAGGTCTAGCTAGGAAATCCGTATTTTCTTTAATGTTTGAGGGCATGAGGCTGGTTTTGGTTTTTTTGGGGTTTGGCTGTTTGCTTTTTCTTTCCTGCTAAGGTTGTTTTATTTTTGAAGAATTTTTGAAAAGTTCCTTCTTTGTGAGATGGGAAAGTAATAGTAGCAGAGTGAGTGGCGCACAGATCATGCCCAACAGTAGTTCTGTAGACTTGAAGAACTACTGAGCAGCCATTGCAAAAAAAAAGTGAGAACATGTTTGAACTCTCCCTGTGTCCTGGCGTATTCTCAGATAGGCACAAGTCAGTTGGCAGCAATAGCCTGAGAAATGGTTCTCAGGTCTCTAAGTGCTTCTACTTGCAGCTGATCCCAGGGTCTTAAAAATCACGCTCATACAATCAGGGAAGAGAAATGGATCAATGCAATTAGTCCTCACTTACTGCTCCTCAGGCACCAAGAGAGACAGTCTGTGCTGAGCTATGCTCCAGAGAACTGTCACATTCTTGCTTTGAGTATATTATTTCAAATGCATTATTTTTAGAACCTTCAAGTCTATAAAGGCCTGTGGATGTTGGATCAGAGCCAGCTCTGACTGCACTTCTAAAAGCGGTGGCCACAAAGAGCTATTCAGCGTAGCGCAGAGGATGACATGCAGACCTAATGAGCTCCAGGACTATTTTGGGCCAGCTGTGCTTTTCTGTGCTGCAGGGCAGATAGCTCACAAAAAGTGCTAATGTGCAGTCCATTGTTGGACCTAAGGCAGTCCATGGGTGTGCAAAGGAGTATGAATTGGCTTCAGGAGTGAGCCTTAGCATGCTATAAGCAGGCTAAAGGTAGCAGGGCCCCTACACACAGTTGTGTTTCCACTGTTGCACAGTTTCCTCTTCCAAGATAGAGCAGAAGGACCACATCTCTGTGCCATGCATGATATACTCATCACTGCTGCTCCGAATAGTCTTTTGGTTAGAGGTGGAAGCGACCTTAAAGATCATCGAGATTCCAATCCCCCTGCCATGGGCAAGGACACCTTCCCATAGGCTATGTTGCTCAAAGCTCCATCCAACCTGGCTTTGAACACTTTAAGGCATGGAGCATCCACAACTTCCAGTGTCTCACCACCCTGACAGTAAAGAATTTCTTCCTAATATGTAATCTAAATCTCCCTTCTTTCAGTTTAAAACCATTACCCCTCATCCTATTGCTACACTCCCTCACAAAGAGTCCCTCCCCATCTCTCCTGTAGGCCCCTCTTAGATATTGAAAGGCTGCTAAAAGGTCTCCCTGGAGCCTTCTCTTCTCCAGGCTGAACAACCCCAACTCTCTCAGCCTGTCCTTGTAGGAGAGATGCTCCAATCCTCTGATCATCTTTGTGGCCTTCCTCTGGACTCATTCCAACAGGTCCATATCCTTCTTATATTGGTGGCCCCAGAGCTGGATGCAGTACTCCAGGTGGGGTCTCACCAGAGCGGAACAGAAGGGCAGAATCACTTCCCTGGACCTGCTGGCCATGCTTCTTTTGATGCAGCCCAGGATGCGGTTGGCATTTTGGGCTGCAAGTGCACATTGCTGGCTCATGAGGAGCTTCTCATCCACCAACACCCCCAAGTCCTTCTCTTCAGGGCTGCTCTCAATCCATACACCACCCAGCCTCTATTTGTGCCTGGCATTGCTGAGACCCACGTGTAGGACCTTGCACTTGGCCTGGTTGAACTTCACGAGGTTCACATATACCCACCTCTCAAGCCTGTCCAGGTCCCTCTGGATGGCATCACTTCCCTGCAGCATGTTGGCTGCACCATACAGCTTGGTGTCATCAACAAACTTGCTAAGAGTGCACCTAATCCCGCTGTCCATGTCACCGAGAAAGATGTTAAACAGCGCTCGTCCCAGTACTGACCCCTGAGAAACACGACTCGTCACTGGTCTCCACTTGGACATTGAGTCATTGACCGCAACCCTCTGAATGTGGCTGTCTAGCCAGTTCCTTATCCACCAAGTGGTCATCCATCAGATCCATGCCTTTCCAATTGAAAGACCAGGATGTTGTGCGGGACAGTGTCGAACATTTTGCACAAGTTCAGGTAGATGACGTCAGTTGCTCTTCTCTTATCCAGTAATGCTGTAACCCCACCACAGAGGGAAATTTGTCCAGCTTGATTTGCCTTTGGTGAAGCCACGTTGGCTGTCAATAATCACTTACTTATTTTCTATCTGCCTTAGCATAGTTTCCAGGAGGATCTGCTTCATGATCTTGCTGGGCACAGAGGTGAGCCGCCTGTAGTTCCCTGTGTCTTCCTTTTTTCCCTTTTTAAAAACAGGGGTTATGTTTCCCCTTTTCCAGTCAGTGGGAACTATGCTGGACTGTCACAACTTCTCGAATATGACGGATAGTGACTTGGCAACTTCACCCACCCATTCCTTTAGATCTTGCGGATATACTCCATGAGGTCCCATGGACTTGTGCATCTTTCTGTTGATGTTCTTGAACCTGGTCTTCTCCTACCATGGACGGTTCCTAATTCTCCCAGTCCCTGCCTTTGGCTTCTGCAACTTGGGCAGGGTAGTTAGAAGCCTTGCCGGTGAAGACTGAGGCAAAAAGACAATAATGGATGAATATCCTGAGAAAGGTTCTTCCACTGCACGTTATTCACTTTTTTAACCTTTATGCAGAAGCTATCAGGCAGAAGAGTTTAGTAAGCACTAGAGGCTTCTTGACTTTAGATTGAGAATCAAATTTGAAAATGACACAACCAGTTGACTGAAGACTGCTGTCAACCATATCGCTGATTTTAGCAAACACCCTAATTTTGTCTCACCTGTTTGTCCTCCTAACAGGACCAAAGTGACTGTGGAGGATGTTTCTGATTGGTGTTTTTTGATGTAGGAGAGTTTGAGGAGTTGTTCACAATTTATGTAGTATTTTTACAGAACAGCTTGTCGAGCTCATGTATAAATGCATGTGTGAGTGTTCATGGTTTCAAGAAATCCAGTATAATTGAGAAAATTCAACAGATACCCATACTTTGTTCTTGCTACCATCTGGTGGCTATCTCCATACACTGCATTTTGTTTGTAATTGTTTCTGTCCCTTCAAATAACAGTGATGCAAAATTAATGTCTTTTTTTTTTTTTTTTAAATACGCCTGTTGTGCAGTATCAACTCTTGCAGGTTTTCAGAAGCAACAGACTGTCGTAGAGTCTGTGTTTAATCTGAACGTCCAGACTTTGTTGTGCTACCCATATTTTTACAGCGCAAAAGCTGGAAATGCTGTTGATGTGACACATTCCAGAGGTGATGCATTCTTATTCCTGCTGCTATGTTGGGAGTGTAGAAGCATCATTTGCTCAATTTCAGTATCATCCTGTACATATCATCTTTGAACTGCTGGTTCAAAAGGAAATTTCATTAATGTATGCTACTGAGTTCATATTGGCAGCAACCTAAGCCCATGTGTGGACAATTAACTAGCAGCCCTAGTGGAAATGCTTTGCTTTGAGAGCTTTTGCAAACTTTACCCTGTTTTATGTATTTGTATTGGACTAGCTGTGTGCTGCCCCTAATCGATTAAGCCTCTTGGTGCCCTCATTAAATGGAAAAAGCACTATTGTTCTGGCTTTTTGAGGAACAGAGAAGATTGACTTGCACTTCAGCTGTGCACAGCAGAGGTCAGGCTAGAAACTGCACTTTCTGAATTTCAGTGAAATAGGCCCAAGTTTTGCAAGTGGTAGCCCACATTCTAGGAAAAAACCAGGTTCAGTCTATGACCTGTGCATGTGACTGTACACATATGCACGAGGTTGCAGCAAATGCTTGCAAATCTGGCATCCTTTATTGCCTATGCAATCGGTATCACAGAAATCTTTCCATCAGTATAACGTTTATAGAAAAGAATGTGTTGCATTCTTCTTACTGGCTTACACATACGGAAGCTAAAAAGGTTGAAAATAAGCAACTCGGTCTTTTATGTATTGTTCTGGAAGAGAAAAGAATGACAATTATGGCTACACAGGTATTCAAGGTGAACCATCAAAAGTGAATGCAGCCATTGCCTGCAGATACTACTTTTCCCAAGAAAATGTCACTAACCAATGCTGAAGAGTAACATTAATCAATGAACCTTCTGAAGTGACTTTCAGAGATAGCCTATGAATGAAAAAAGTATTTCCCAAAGCAGGACAAGGGAACTGTCAACATACGAAAGACACAGAAGGAAGGTGAACAGAAAGAAGTCACGCAGTGAAGCTGGCAGGTAATCTGCTAAGGATTTTGGACAGAAATATTCAGCTCTCCAAGCCAACATCTTCTTTGCTAAGGTGGCTTTTTACGGCCTTTTCAGATGATAAGTAGAGTTGATTTTGTTTTAGGAAGACCAGCCTGCCGAACTGTAACTCTTACAGTTAGCCTGGACTTCCCATGAAGCTGTACGTTCTCAGAGAATATTGGGCATTTTCTCTAAAGAAGGCTGTGTAATTAAGCAAGAGAGCTGATACTTTGAGGCAACCTCTGCAGAGCGGAAGAAGCCAGAATGAGGCTGCCGTTTACAGAAGCTATGCCCAGGGCTGGCATCCAGGATTACTCAGAGAGAGCATACAAAAGCTGGGAAAGGCAAAGAAAAACCCTTATCATTGATCTGTGGTAACATGTCTCTGCTTCAGTAATGCAAGACTACAGTCAGATTTCAGCTAGCAGTTCCTCTGGGAACTGTTGTAGAGGCAAATGAACTGTTTCCTGTTTCCCATTTATTGCTTGTTTTGTTTGTGAATGCCTTGGTTAGATATAACATGACATTACCTAAATAGAAGGTTTCTGTCTCTGCAAACACACAGATAAGTTGGAATCCAGATGAAGGTCTCAGAAGGATTTCTGTTAATATGGAAGAAGAAAATACCATCTAATACTAATTCCTAGATAAGCACGTAATTACTCCCATTTCCAATGAGCAACTGCATTCCAACTCAATACAAAACATTGTACGTAAATCCAGTTCTAAAGAGTAAGAGAATTAAAGCATGCATAACACTAGGCATGCTACTTGACCTAAGTAGTGTATAGTAATGTCGATTTTTTGCAGTATATATACTAGAAAATTCTCACTTCATAAGTGAATTTCAAAGCTTATGTAGATTCATTGGTTTGTGAAAGGGTTAGTTTTCATTCAGTGTTTCAGCCTGCACCCATTTTAGTTGAAGATTCATTGGATATATATTTTCAAGGCCAAATTATATCACTAAGGTGTACATACTGTAAAATGCAGACCATAGAATAGAATGACATCCAGTGACTGGATAGACCAAATCCAAATAAAAGATAAACGATCAGGCCCTGAATGTGCATGTAGGTCAGTGTGCATTTACATAATATATTCACACATATTGCCCAGAAGAAAAGATATAATTCATATTACTTTTTTTTTTCTGCTATTGAGAAATGTGTTGCAAGTTTGGTCTTTCATATTCTGTAATACGTTCAGCACCTCTGAAGCACATAACGTGGATTTAAGATGTCCTCCCTCGAGAGCAGGAGACAGGAGACAGGGGATATCATCCATCTCCCAGCAGCTGCCTTCCGTTTTCCAGCCCCCTCTGGTTTTGGTGTATAGCCCTGACTTAATGCAATTTTTAAAATGAGACCTTGTTGTTCTTTCATGTTAATTTTATAAACTTTTTGGAAGCTTAGACTACAAAACTTCATTTCTTCCGGTTAGATCAGATGTTCAAGAGAATCACACCTTCAAAGGTAGGATCCTCAACCTCTGCAATGCATGACATTGCATGGATGAGACTTACCAAGAGCAAAGGGAGATGTCTGGCAACTTAAGCTAATGGTGTATGGAAAAAAGGGAATATATTAAGCCTTTAACTTCATTGGATGCTGTGGAGAGTTAGACTCCTGTTGCTTGGGATCTTTAGGAGTAATAGTATAGTAAAGCAGTTGACCTTACTCTCACCAATATACGGCCAATGCCTTTCTCAAGTAGTTTGAATTTTTGTGCCTCTGCAGACTGGTAACAATCTTCTGATGCTGCTATAGCTATGGGTGTCCTGAGGGTGATCTCATAACTGGTTTTGATGCTCTTGTTCTACCAGAAAGCTTTCAGTAGCTTTGAGGAAGCAGAATGATGTTTTGGATTTTTCTGGTTTGATTATTTTTTTTAAGTGGAAGGCTAATGAGAGTTGAATTGTTTAACTTATCATTTAGCAGAAAAAGCATGCTAAGAAATAAAAAATGGTTCAAGGTAATCTATTTCCTGTGAAGTTTTGAGAGTTGCTCCTTCTCTGTCATATGATAGGAAAGCTAAAAAGAGATCAGCTCCTCGCGTGATCAACACGTCTTACCATTACAGTTACAATTCATTTTACAGGCACTCGGGAATTCAGGTAACAGAGAAGATTGCATGGACTCATGCAAAAGACGATACTTTTTGTGACTGAGATGTACTCTACGTCCAAGCCACTGAGGTAATATATCTAGATTAACCAGCAAATTTTCAGAAGGGCGTGAACTAATCAAGCAGGGCTTATTCAGCAGGGCTTGATGTATTCCTTCTTAATAGTCACAACATGCCACTTAAAAATGCTCTAGCTCTTTCCCCATATGTTAGAAAGGTAAATAATTAGCATCCTTGTACTAACGAAAAAAGCACAACACAAAATTAGAAGATATTTTCTAAAATAGAAAAGAGAAAGAAGTATTGAGGGTTTTTAGCATTAGTTTTGTTCATGTGTGGAGGTATCAGAACTACCACGTAAAGCACAGACACATAGCACTGGGCTGGTAATATCTAAAAACTGCAGATTGTACATGCCAAGCAATTATGTGTCAGTTGCTCCCTGGAAACACAATATGCCCATACTTCAGAACAGTCTTTCTCATGGATTAACTCTCCTGATTTATTTGTCCAGGAGTTCAAGAGAAAACACATGTACTATTTACATAGCATCAACTGCAAAGTACTTTGTACCTCAGGTATTTTCTTTTCAGGGACATTTTAACATCTATCAAAACCTACTGCTTATAATGAAGTTTCTGTGCCAAGTCCTAACATCAGAAATTTTTTATAATAAAGGCACCTGCTGAATAGTTATCTTTCATGGGATAAGTCTCAATGTTAAAAAAATGTGCATGACCATCAATTTTTTATGTTTCTGAAACAGTATTTGTTCCTTTGGCATTAACTAACTTGCTGACTTTCAATTTTTGCATTTAAATGCATCCTGGTTTCAGCACTATGCCAGCTATATTTGTATCTGTCAATGATCACAATCTACTGCTGCGTTTCCAGTTAATCCAATGATAAATAACCATTATTATACAGATTTGTGTGCTTTTAATTCGTCTTTCTCAAAGCACATCTAATTTCCTTACTTTAGTTTAAACAGTAGTTTTGATTTTCACAAATACCTCTGGAACAGATACAAATAGTGCAGACGACCCACCTCCAGCAGCCTTCTGCAAATTGCTTTACTTCTAGACCACGTTTGTCAGACACAGTATTTTGGCAGCAGTAAGTACTAACACTCAGTCCTAGTAAGTAGTGTTTTCAAGTACAAATCTGGCTTTCTTCTCAAGGCCAGCTCTGTCCTGGGCTGAGGGTCACAACACTGTCTTGTGAAGCCCATACAAACAATCCCTTATCGAGTGTACTGCTTCTAGTACTGGTCCTGAGAGCTCCTGCAGAGATCCTCAACCTTTCTGCAGTTTAAAGTATGTAGATGTGTGTTCCTATTGACTTCAGAGCGGTGTTAGAAGATAGTTCTGAAAGAACATCGTAGGATTGTGAATATACAGCAAACAAGAAACAACGCAGAGTGGTCTGGCTGCTATATGCCACCCATTTTGTTCTTCTAAACCAACATGAGTGGGGTCTTTTCAAGAATTCTTTGCTTTACCACATTTACATTAAAGACAAAACTTGTCTTGTTAGTTCTCTGTTAAAATACATGGTTATTAATTTTTAAAATAAAGATTGATTTTTATTAATGTCTTATATTTTTTTATTAATGTTGCATGTTCTACAAATTTTTTTGCAAGAGAGGTTACAGTTGTAGTTTAATTAATAGGGAAAGAAATGATAGCTATGAAGATTAAATAGAGGAGTTGGGTTTTCTTATGCAAGAACCATTGCTCTGCAGCATCTGAGCTTTTCACAGCTTCTTTGTCAGTATCAGTTACCGATATTTTCTGAAACACTGGTAAGTGATGACTCCTGACACACATTTTGAACTAGTTCTTTTAATTTCTTCTCATTGGATCCATACTGTGGACAATACTGGAATTAATAAAACCTTCAGTCTTCCTATTAAAGATAGGCTTTATAGTCAATAAAGTTTTGAGACTTGTCAGTTATTTCTATATCCAACTGATTTCCCCCCTCCCTGATCTTTTGGACAGAACTGCCTTTCCTCAAGCCAACTTCACGAGGCAGAGAAAATAATGGAGCTATGTCTCCAGAATTTTTAGCTTCCTGTAAGCAAGCAGGGCAAAATTAGCCAATCAGTAGTCCCAGCTGCAGAGTCCTTATTTTCTTCTGCTTGCACAGTTATTTCTAGTGAATATTTTTATTTGCGTTCATTTTTAACTTCTTCTTGTCTTACTGACAAAGATGAAGGAGTTGTTGTCTGAGTCTCATTGTGTTTTTATGAATCTCAACAACCAGTTCAGCTCCCTAAACATTTGAAACCTTGTTTTTAGTCAAATTACGTCTTTAGACTTGGGCTGTGCTGTGCTGCTAAAGAAGGATCCACTTTTCCTTAAAAATTGAAGAGAAAAAGATCTCCCACTTGGGAAATCACACATCTCCCTAACCAGAGTGATGTGATCCTACATGACTTTGAACTTGTGAGAAAAATTGCTGCTTTTGAGCTAGACAAAGCTATTGTATCTATTATTTAAAAACCAAACCAAATCAAACCCGTTCTCTCCTATGAAAAAGCTAAAATGCAGATCCTAAACTGATCGATTTTTAAACAGTCTTCGGGGACTGGAAGAAAGGTTCACATTCACATTATATCTTCTGACACCTGGAAGATCATTTTTGTTAAGTTTGTGCTTATTGTTCAGTTAGAAATTTCAACTTTTTGTGAAATCTAGCGTGCTATTAAGGGAACTGACCTCGTAACGATAACTTCTATCAAAGATTCCTAAATGCTTTTGCGTTCCCTCCGACTGTTTATCTTCCACTTGCAAAGGCTAACGCGCAGAAACGACATCCCGACCTCGACGGCGGGGAGCGTCCAGCTGAGTGAATAACCACGTCGCCCAACTTTTTCGCTCTGACATTTCTGACTGATCAGAACACCCGCTTCATCCGGCGCTGCCCCGCAGGCAGCCGCCGCCGCCGGGCTCCGCCGCAGCAGCCCCATCACCGCCGCCGAGCCCGGCCGCCCCCGGGTAGGTGCGGGGGCGGCCTCCCGCTGCCCCCAGACTTCCTCCGCGCCCCG
>KZ505926.1:249694-276271 GCA_002844005.1 Limosa lapponica baueri
GGGCGGGCTCCGTTCCCCAGGGACCTTCCCCCCGGCTGCGGGTAGCTGCCAGCGGTGGTGCCGGGGCGGTTGGTCGGCTCTTAGCTGGCCTGCGTACGTGACGCTGCCAGAGTTTTATTGTAGTACTTTTTCGTTTTTCTTCAGTCAGTCTTCCCTCTTTGGGTCCGCCGCACAGAGCAGCGCATCAAGCCCAGAACAGCTCTGGGTATGCACAGCTGAGGTAGAAATCGTGGTGTTAGAGAGGACCATTACAAGGCTGGGTGTGAAGTGATCTCCTCCAGGCTGCCTCTCCTTCCCGGGAAAGGTTGGACCAGGTGGTCTTTTGAGATCCCTTCTAGCCAGGGCTGTAACCTGAAGTAGTTCACCCTCCTTCTTCTGTGCCATCCCTGCTTCGGCCGGCTCCCTGCACTTCCTCTCACGGGCAGAGCTGCAGAGGTCTCTCCTTCTTACTCCCGCTGGGGTGGCTGGTGGCTTTTCCCAAGCTCACACCTCCTGAGGCCTTCCCCCTTCTGCTTGGAAAAGTCTTTCCCCCACCTCCTCAGAAATTTTGATTCAGCTGTTGGGTACACAGTAAATACTGGGTTTATTTCCTGCGCCCAGGAGGCTTACCTTGCTTGACTTCATTGGGTTCCCTTGTTCCCCTCTCAGCTTGAAGATGGGAGTAGCTGATGGGGTTTTTAATTAACCTTGCTCTTGGGTTTAGTCTTTTTAAAGACTTCATCTTCATCTTTTAAAGACTTCCCCTTCATCTTACGACTTAACAGCGCTTTGCTCATAGAGAACTATTTGCAATGTTGATTTTTTTTTTCCCCTAGGGGAGGTTTGCGTGTTTTACAGGAGTGGCGGGATGGCAGCATTTTTTGTGGTTTTATCACCACATATCTAAACTTACTTGTACTCAGTTTCTTAATTATTTTTTTTAACATCAGGTGGGTGTCATATTACTTGTGATCCTAACAAGGTAGTTTATGTTGTGTGGGAAAAATACCCCCAATGAACTATTTTGCTACAAAGAAACGAATGGTCTGACTAACCGTTGAGACTCTTCTATTGTGTAACTTTGCTTGTTTAATTTTGTTTTCATACACAGTATTTTCAGGTGGTAGTAGTATTGTCTACAAGTACACCTAGACAGCATGTCTGGAAACTTCGGGAATTTTAGAAGGTTTTGACAAGTTACCTTTGGTTACCTAACCTCCTTCATCAGAACAGATACTTACCTTAAACCTCTGGCGTCTTACCTTAAACCTGTGGCGTCTACACACCTATTTGGGATTTCCCTTTAATTAGATAAAGGGCAGGTCATTGTGGGTGATTGGTTATTAGCTTCTTGTAAAGTAGTCTTTTGAAAGAAGAGCTACTTTCTGATATGAAAAATAATTAGTGGTGAGTGGTAACAGTCACTGAGCAGATAACGCTTTCTCGGTGTTTTCATACTCTTCTGTTCTGTTACTTCTAGTTTAAAATGCTTTAGAAAAGGAAGACCTAAGATCCGAATTGAGTATCAAATGATGGTTATTCCTGAGTGCAGTTGCTGAATGTGTTGTACTGTAAGTGCTTCTCCCCTTCCTGTTCCTGTGAAAAATGTAACTTGATAATTTGGGCAAATAGTGACTCAGTAACGTCTTGCGGCACCTATGTTTGAATTCTTTTTTTTTTTTTTTTTTTTTTATTGGGTGGTTGCCACTTTGAAGTGAGCCAGTCAACCAAAGTACAGAAGTTTGAAAAGTGACTGTTGCTGAATGTTTCCAGAGGTTTTTGGTATTTTGTTTTGTTTTCAGCCTGCAGTTTGTGGATTCCTGTGAAAGGTGTTTAGAAAGCTCGTGGTCAGCAGCCTTGAGTTCACTGTACAAACTTTATGTCTCTATTGGAAAAATGTTCATTTGACCTCTTTTGACTTGCAGCCTTCAGAAAAAACACCCCCAATCAGTGTTGCTGCAGAGGATGATAAAAAAATCTGTTTGCCATGTGTTGTGACAGTGTATTAGACCCAGTTTCTGACCTGTGTCGGCAATTGGTGCACGCTTGAAAGCATAGTTTGCTGCTGGCAGTAACTCGTTCTTAATATGTGACTGCGAGTGGTAGTATTTTGGGGTAACATCCACCTGTGAGTGAGAACCAAGAACTGAATTTCTCTTTCAAGAATGATCACTACTGTATGTTAACCTTATATAAACTAAAAATGAAAGGTTTTGACTCATTTTTGTCACCTCTCCATTTCCACCTGCCCCCAAACCATCACCTCGTTTTGGAAGACTGGGTGTACAAATGTTTGCTGATTAGCTTTTTTAAGAATTACTTTTAAAAAGTTGTTTGTTTGTTTGTTTTTTTACAAAACCCAGTTTCTGGTACCTTTTAGTCTGATTTAGTCATGGCTGGGTGTAACTAACTAACTGTTGTCAATGGAAAAGGTTTTGATTAGTTTCCTTGGTTAAGCTGGTGTAAATTTTTATTCAACCAATTAGACATTCCGTGGCAATGTCTGAAAAAACACAGGCAATTTAATCCAGAATCTCACTGAGAAACTAGAGAGTAATCTGTAAAAGGTGGTGATAGCACCGTTGTCTGTCTTTGGGGGTCCCTCAATGGGAGGAGGTTTCCCCAGCGGTTGCCTGTTGACCTGTCTGGCCAGGCTGGGGTTGTGTGTCCTCTCAGTGCTGCCCGGTAGCCCTCGGTCCTTATCAATTTTTTTTTGTTTTGTTGTTTCCTCCTTTTTGTTTATGGTTATGGCCCTGCTTTTCCAAAGGGGTTTTCCTAAGGCTGCGTACTTACTCAGAGGCGCAGACCTCCAAGTAAGATGCACCTTTGCTTTTCAGTGGCTGTTCCAGCTGCTCTTGGTCTTCATGTGCTGCCCTGGTGTATGGTGGCTTCATACTGTATGGGGGCTGGGTGGTGGAGGAGATGGTTGGTAGGCAGGTAAGCAGGCCAGGGGAGAAGTGACCCGTTTTGCATCCCCATCAGCTACGTGCTCCTTTCATTGAATTCTTCATCTGTTGTGCTTGTTCCTGCTCAGTGGGTCTCATGTAAATACACAGAGCTGGGCTTTGTGAGCAGAGAGACTTCGTTTTCCTTCTGGGAGTCTGAAATGTACTAATTGTTTCGCTTTTGCCTCTAATGTCTTAGTCTTGAGACTTAGTCAGCACAGTTGTTAATTGTCTGTAGTGGAAGACTGCTGGATACCAGCTATCCTACGTCAGCTAAGTGTAGGAACAGAAGGAGTTGCTCAGAAGTATGCTATATGTTAATTTGCTTGAATATCTCAGAGTCTAAAACATCTTCCTCTTGATGAAGTGCTGTTAGGTTGGCAATGCGGAAGGATAAAATCTGCTGTTCAGAAGTCAGGAATTTTATGCACTACCAAATGTAGAGCATTATGCACATGATACAGCATCTCATTTTCACATCTGTAGTAAACATTCATGAAAGATGGATTCCTTCTTGTTCAGTAAAATCACTTCTTACCCATCAAATCAGAAACGTATTTTATTTTCAGCTCAACTGTGCCAAACCAGATGTTTCCTGGAAAGCAGCATGTACAAATACATTTCCATGTGAATGTACTTACTGAGCTCATTTGCTTATCTCTTGTCCAGAATACATGCATGTGTGTGTATCCGTGATAGGAAGTTAAACATTTTTGATTTTTAAACTGATGAGAGACTATCGATATTGCAAATGAGGTGATGTTTTAAGTCTGTACTAATAGGATGAAGATCCTTCTGTTCATCTCTTTCCTCTTCATTTTGCCTTTCCTTCTCTTGAGTATAAAAATATATTCCTAATTAACATAAATTATTTCAGGACAAGCAACATTGGATTTTCTAGAGAGAACAATGTATTGAAGTCAAACATACTTTAGTGAAAGCAACACTTTCTTGCCTGCTCGCTTTTAATAGCTGAAAACAGCAGAAGAGTTGTTAAGGCTGCTGGATTTGTGTACTTGGTAGGTGTGTCATCGTTACTTCAACATGGTTTTGCTCCTGTACTTTAAGCATCATTCATCCTTTGAACAATATATATATAATTGCTTTACCTCTGAAAATTTTTGAGCTAAACAGCTAGTTCCATATATTTATCCAGTAGTTAAGTTCCAGTGCAAGTTGTTACTGATGGTTAAGAGGAACTGCTTTTTCTATTTCTGACTGCCAGGAGGAAAATACCAACTATTTTATTCAACTAACACTTGGAATGATGCAGGATGTCTTGCAGTGCTATGTTTAGTTATTTTTCCATGTTCTCGAGTATACCAACTAATACTCTACAGCGAAGACCAGGATATGAATGACTTCATGACTGGTTCTGAGATACATTTTTTTGAAATGTAGTATTTTATTCAAGTAAGCAAAAGTAAATTATCTTGTTCTTAGCTGCTGTGGCAGTCCTGATCATCCCCGTTTTCAACCTCCCATTTTTGCCACTATGGAGATATGTGATTCTTGGTTTTCAGGGAATCTGTGGAAGATGAGGTGGCTTTGTACTAGTCAGGGGCTCCTCTTAGGATGGCACAGCAGGAGAACTGTCTGTGCAAGATGTAGGTGCTTCTGCAGTTCTTAGCTGTGTATTGGAAATATGGGCATATCTCTATCTGGTTTTGCCTACTGCATCTTTATATTTTTGCTGTACCACAAAAATGCGTGGTTCCTCCCCATACCTTTGGTTTTTCTGTTGACCTCACCTCAGCTGTATGTCGCCCCATGGGTGTCCGCTGGAGCTGTGCTGCATGTGTCGGTTTGCTCCATAGCTGAGGTTTCCTTAGGCAAGAAACTCAGGCCTCGGGTGTCAGACCTGTGCAGCTATGCACACCTTTCTGGGTTTGCTTTGGGTTTGGTTGTTGGGTATATGTGTGTGCATGTACACGAAGAGGCAACGTTTTCAGGAAGCTGCGTCTTACTTGCAGGCTCTATCTGTATACTCCATCCCCAAATATAAACGAATTCACAGACTTCAAATGAACAAATAGATTTGAAACCTTCACCAGTCTGGCAGTATTCGGCACTCCCTGCTGACAAATGAGGAAGATGGGTTATATCTTAAATTGAATGCAAAGAGGGGATCTTGCAGAGGGTTTCTGTGCACACTTAGGTATAGGTGAGCTGTTGAAGGACTTAAGTGCTGGACATACAGTAGAATTGGCATTTCTGGTAACTGCTAACTGCATCACCACCTTCCCCTGTGATTACAGCATATGTCCATGCGTAAACCCTTTGAGAGTCACTGTCGTTTATTAATTTTTAAATACCTCAAATCCTGTGAATTGCATCTGTAGGGAAGAAGTTGGTTTATTTAAGAGCATGCACCTTGAGAGACTGTACAATGTATTAATAGTAAATGTGCCCATTTCAGATTTAGTTAGTGTCTTGCGATGCATCTGTGTTTGCTGTCTGTTTGATCTTCTGTGCTCATTTTTGCTGGCTTTTGTCTGCAGAGTGCAGAAAGAAAAAAAAAGTTGCTCTCAGTTTACAAGAGAGCAAGCAATCTATTACAAACTGTGCCTGAGATTCTCAGTGGAGCTTGGGGATTCGTTGAGCTAGGTGCTGTTGTACTCATTAATAGCAGGTTTTGTCATCTCATAGGATAAATATGGGCTATTTCAAACAGATTTGCAGCTGCCCTTTGCTGCTGCTTTTCTGTTAAGACGGGCTGTTCCACAGAAACAACCCAAGTCTCAATAGCAACCAGTAGTACCCTTGATACTGCTCATTCGTTAAAGCAAGGTTATTTATTTTCTGTTAAGAGCAGAGAAAGCAGCTGAGGATCAAAACATAACATCACTTAATACAATTTACCACTGAAATCAATGTAGTGTCTGCTAATTTGGCCTTTGTCCTTCAGATGGAAATATCTAGGCTTCCTTGCTGAGCATAGTCCCTTCATCTGAGAGCTGTTGCGTTATTGCAGTAAGTTTCATTGTGTGTATAAAATACCTATAGTGGAGGATGCAATATAATGTGTCTGTTTTAATTTGCAGGTTTCCACACCGTTGTGGTTCTTTGGGTTTGGTTTTTTTTTTTTTTTTTTTGAAATGGTAGGAGTAGGAAACAGCTGCCGAGGGATGAAGTCTCCACCTCTCCTTGTGGCTGCGCTTGTGGCGTGCGTCATTGTTTTGGGTTTCAATTACTGGATCGCAAGTTCTCGCAGCGTGGATCTGCAGGTAACTTTCCTATTGCTCTGTGTGTTGTCTTGTACTTGTGTGTTTAACAGACATGGTCCACAACCAGAAGGATGCTTACCCTGCACGTCATGGACCAGGAGCTTCAGCTTGTTGTAGGAATTTTCACAAATATTACAGTTGTTGCTTATCAGTAGTTGCAGCTGGGGGGGAATGGGAGGAATGCCTATTTGCAGGTGAGGGGGATCCAAAACTTGAAGACCTGCTTGTATGGTACTTGTCACTTCTGCTCACACAAAGCGTTCAGCTGTCTTGTGCTGTGTTATTCTACCAATGTGGCAAATGCCATCCTCTGCTTTTTTTCCTAACTGTGTACTGAGACTGGCACTCCATTTTTAATCTGAATGGGCATCTGCAATTTGCTCATCTCCCTAAAATCTTTTTCTTACATGACCCATGAGAATGTATGTGTGTTTTCCCACCAAGTACAGGGAAATCTGGCTTGCCCAGAAACAGGGTCTAAAAATCTGAATTTGTATTTCTTAGAAACCTTTCCTAAGAGGACACACAACACACATGGAATAAATACCTTGTCTGCTATTTTTCTGTCCCTGTTGAGCTTGGATTTTAATCTTTTCTGCAGTGTGCATTCTGAAGCTGACGAGTATGTGAATAAAGTTGCTGGTTTGTGACAATGCATGCAGGATGGTTCTTTTTTTTTTGTTTGTTTCTAACAAGCAAACCTTAAAACTAACAACCTGGTGATTAAACATGGCTGGTAAGAGCTGCTCAGTATTTCCACTGAATTTGTATCCTCTTTGAGTCAGATTTCAGGACTGAGTTGACAGCTGTAGGGTTTGAACTCCTGTTTCACCTCAGAGCGGGCAGTATTCAAACAGGACGCTTGTTTCAGGCCATGCTGTTAAGGGTATATCTTAGTTCTCCATTGGTGTGTAGGGTATGATGCCCTGTCTTCTGGGACTCTGGTCATCCCTTGTTTTCCCTTTAGTCAGTGGCCTCAGGATGGTGGCTACAAGCAGGTAGTAGCTGTGTCACCACTGCTGAACGTTTTGTTGCATGGCTGTGAGGAGAATAAGCTATCATACTAGCTTATTCTTGATCTCAGTAACCTAGAGACATAAGGTCCTCTTTACTGTTACTGGTATATTCCATCATCTCATATGTTTCTCCCAAAGTTAGCTTGAAAAATCATTTAACTTCTGCATAATCATGTGCTCCGAATGAAATAAAAGTGTAGCTGAAGGTGCAGATGGAGCTTCTAAAGCACTCTGTCAGCCCATTCGTTTGTTGGCAAGACTTGGCAGCTATTATGACTGAAAGGGAGTAAGTGCTTTGCTTTTCTTTTGCAGCTAAACTGCAAGTGCTTCTCCTTTTCCCCACCAACCCGCCCCTGCCTCCTGCCATCTCTCTACTCTCCTGTTTTCTGTGGCAGAGGAGCAGAGTAGGTAGGCAGTAATATGCAGTATACTGTGCTTTAAGAAGATTTGGTCCATTTTCTTGGAATTTTAGAAGATGCAGAGTTTTTATAGTATCTATTTTTTAATCTGGAATCCCCAGGTCTTTCTACCTGGGTAAATTTTGTTGATACTCCACACCCCACCTCACTTCCTGCCACGTGTCTTTGTACCTTTCCTTCCTGCTGAAGAGCCATTATAACCTGAAATATTTAGAAACAATGTCCTGCAAAAATAAATTGGTACAAGAAAAAAAAAAAAAGGGAAAAAAAAGCTGTGGCAGCATCAGGCTTGATTCCTTTACCTTATGTCTCCGTGTTTTTATGTGCAATATGTGATGGTGTTGAATTTTCGTCTGATTGTCACTGCTCTTTGAGCAATCAAGAAGAATGATGATTTTCTGTTTATAAATGATTTTTTCTCATGTGTCTTCGTGTAACAGCTGTATGTCAGTTGTTTATGTAAAGTAGGTCAGTGTTTTCCTCCCTCCACTCTTTCCCTGGTCTTCTGGGAAAACGTATTCATTTGAGAGATGAGTTTTCCCTCTGAGTTAGTTTAGGGAAGTGCAGTGATGTCAGAATTGTCTGAATTAAATTTAAGAAATTATTTGACCTTGTACTTGAGAGAGATTGTAGACTGCAGTCTTTTCTTTTGGTTTTTCTTGAGGGGAGCATGTTTTGGGTTTCTTTAAGCTCAAGTGCTGTAGCAGCTTTGCATTTCTCTTATCTTTAATTGAAATTTTGATAGTCTCTACAGAATATGCTCTACTGGTAACTTACGTAAAACTGGTGTGTGTGGCAGGTATCACCAGCTGACTTTGACATTAGCGCTGTTAGTTCTGTGAAATTTGGTATTCCTTGACTGTATTGGAGAAGAGTCTGGCAAAGGGGAATCATTTCTGTTTGCTTTGGCTAATTTACTCTTCCTCAGGGTCGGATCATGGATCTGGAAGGAAAGGTCCGCAGGGCAGCAGCGGAGAGGGGCGCTGTGGAGCTCAAAAAGAATGAATTCCAAGGGGAGCTAGAGAAACAGCGACACCAGATTGACAAAATCCAGTCTTTGCACAGCTTTCAGATGGAAAATGCCAACAGAGTACACGAGGAAGAGAAGGTAGGACCTTTTCTAGACACAGATTTGTGTGAGACTTTGGTTTACCAAGACACTGTCTGGAACAGAGTAAGGTTGGTCAAATGTTCCAGCTGATGGGCATACAGTCAGTGTTGGTGTGGCAAAGCATTTAGTTTATGTATCATTGTATAATACTTAGAATGAATACTGAATGCACATTATAATTGTATAACATGTGAAATGCTAGAAGCTATAAGTAACAGCACTTCTGAATAAAACCTCTAGTCCCTCTGTAAATCGTTGTTACTAGCGTTGGGTTGGCCTCTGGCTTTCTTTCCTGTATACTAATGTTTTAAAACTTCAGGAAAAGAAGCAGCTCCACCAACAGATATATTTGTATTCCCAAATATATTTGTATATATTTGTAGGCATAAATGGTTGATGTTTATTTCTAAATGCATTACAAATTTTGTGGCACCTTGGCTTTCAGCCTCCAAAACCCAGTAGCACTGGGAGACATCAGAAGATTAGATTAGCCTTTCGTGGCAGTGCTTCTGACAGTGCAGCAGTGCCAGCAGGATGGAAATCCTGTGTGAGCAATGTGAACATACCTACTTAAATGGCAGTGTGTATGATTACTGCTATGTAGTTTCCTGCAAACTGTTTTGTCGTGTATTTTCCTCATGTTGTTGGTACCACCTCAGATGTGGCTGTTAGTCATTGATACCACTTTTCTCACTGTTGCCAGAAGTATTTAGTTGAGTGTATTCATTCTGGGTTTATTGCTTCTTCTGTAGAGTCTCTTGACTGAAGTTTATAGATCGGCTTTCCGGGACTATTATTTTCACCAGACTGAACAGACACAACCAGTGATGGTAGTAGGTGCTCTTTGGGTAAAGGGTTCACTATTAGGTGACAGTTCGCTGCTCAACACTTGCAGTGCATGAACAAAATATCACCAGAATAATCTCTGAATGACTTAGAGGAAGAAAATCGAATAAAAACAGAAGGTGGAATTGTTTCATTAATATGCACATCAGTGGCATATATTTCTAATGTATTTTGAACTAATTTTTATCCAAGGTCTTCAAAGAAGTAATAAACCAATTCTTTCTGCTTTTGAGACAAACATGTTTCTTTGGTAGTATCTCTTCTGGTTGGGTTCAGTCTTCACGTATAGTGAAGAATAATTATGCCACTGTTTTAGTCTCATACCAAACAAATACACTAATAAGATACTTGCCATGTTAACGTAATTGTTGGTGGCAGTGTGGTAGTCACTTTGAGGTAAATCTGCCTTCTTTTCTAGTCAGACTGTCTCTGTGCTACTTAAAGGACAAGGGCATAGAAGGTAGGAGGTAGTCAGAGCTTGAAATACACCCGCTGGGCTCACCAGTCACTGCAGCAATGGAATCCTGGGAAATTCCTGTCATCATTATTCTCTTAGGTCTGAGTATGTATAAAACACTTCTATCGCCAGTCTGCTTTTAAAAAATCTATTTGAATGTTTAAGGATTAATGTAGATTTAGCAAATGGCTTCTGGAATTCCATACAGAAATAGACTGAAGAGATCAAGAGAGCTTACACAAACTCTTAGTAATAACAGATAAGGCATCAGGAGTGCAAAAGGGCTGTTTCTAATCTGTAAGCAATTTTCTAAAGAACAATATTCTGTATAGTTGGTATTCAGGACTTGTAGCTTCTGGGATATACACAGCCACGATAGTCTTTTCGAAGAGTGTAGCAGGAGAACAATATGTGTAATCTCTCTTATTTTTAGCTGCTAGAACATGCTTTTGTAGCTTGTCATTTTCTTTGGGTTTATGTAATTCTTTCCCAGCCCACATCTTGTTTTACTGAGGAGAGGGGCTAAGCTTTGTGCATTTTGTGTGAAGCACTTCACTGTCCTGCTGTTGCTCAGTGTCCTTTAATGCTGGCCACAGCTGCTCTTGGATCCCCTCCCCCTGGGAGAATTTCCATTCCCCCAGCGCAGCCTTCCGAGATAAAATACCTATCGGTATGCAGAGAGTCTCCGCTCAAAAGGAATGACACTGGGGTGGGGGAGAGAGAAGAAAGCCTGCTATGAAAAAGAGAAGCAGCCTATGCGTGTGTTGTTCATGTTTTTTAAACCAAACAATGTTGCATTTGAAATGTTGTTTTGAAAAGGCTCTAAGGAATAGCAAGCGCTGCCTTGTGCCCCGCTCTTTTTGCCATAGCATGGTGTTACTAAATTAGCAAGAGAAATCAATCTGCTTATTCAAAACGAGTACAGCATAGGTCTAGAAAACTACCTCTGTTTAAAATGCATTTTTACAGGGTAAAGGGAAAAAAAAAGGGATGGTCTGGGACTACCTGAACTGTAGGCACCCTAAGAGTGGAAATTTAGAGTATGTGTGGCTTAGGAGTTAACTACTGGAACATTTCTAAGTCTTCATAGCAAAATGAATGGACAGAAAGGAAGGCAGGAGGTAGATTATATATACCAGTACAGCTTTTATATTAATATTCTCACATCATAGGATTGGATTCTGTTTTGTTTACATTGCCTACTATTTGGGTTTTAATTAACTATAACAAAGTCATGAAAGTCCTGTAGCTACACAGGGCTTATTTTCTCCAATCCACTTGCTGTTGCCCTGCACCTGTAAAAGTAATTTGTTATTCATAGTGTCAACTTTCTCTCTCTTCCACTGAGCATGTAAGAAATTGATAACTTCACAATTTGGTGGTTTCTGCAGTTTCGAGGGGCATGCCATGGTGCATGTGTCCTTCATTGCGAAAAAAAGAGGGTCTAGATTGCTTTTAGGAGAGGATGTGAAACAAAACAGAGGTCCTGATCTTCACCAGGATTGCTTTTTAGGAATAAAGCTGTGCTTTTGGTTTTGTTTTGAGGGTTGGTTTTTTTTTTGTTTGGCTGTTTGGGGTTTTTTTTTTCCCTTTATTGAGGATGCAAAAAGTCTGTAATTTCAGTTCAGTGAGAAATAAATTTAAATGAAAGGTGTCTCCTCCGTTTTGGGCTAGAAATTTGTATGAGGCTTGCTTCAATTGTTACTTCTCTGCTGAAGTATATATGAGATATAATTAAGAAATGAACAGCAGATAATCAAAATATGTCTTGTGCTGTGCTGCCAGCATGGTAGTGGAGAACAGTAGGAGCATGCAAGGCAGAACTGCTCCTTATCTTTGAGGTAAGGACTTTGATCAGTTTGAGTTAATCATGAAATAGGTGCCCTTCTTCTCTCTCATTAATTATAAATGCTTGTTTCTGCTATTTTCTGCATGTTTAAATCTTACCCTTCCAGCTTGCTTTGTTCCCCGTTGGTTTTGTTCTTAGCAGCTGATTTACTGATGCTGTGGCTCATATTTTTCTCCTTGTGAGAGCTATATTTGCAAATGCAAACTCTCTTTTTTCTTAGGTTGTAATTCTGAAACCAGTGTTTACTCTCATCAAGCTCTTTGACATTTTATTGTTGCAATAGTGTTGCAATACCTCATTATGCTTTTATGTACACCATGCAGTCAGCCTTAGAAAGGACGTATCTCAGTTCAGTGTGCTTGGGTTAGCTTGGTTTATTACAGTAGCAAATGCTGAAGGAGTTACTGTAGTAATGCCTCCAAGGAATATGTTTATGGAGGCTAATGCCTAAGGCGTTAATTGGATCAAATGCATGTACATAGTTCAGAATGTGTGCTCAAAACATATGCTTTGAAATAATTTATCTCAAAGCTTCCTCACAGGAAGCATTATGCATTATGTCTTTGGTGTTTTTTAAACAATAACCTTAACTTTTGTATTTCTTAAGAGGAGTATAACTTACGTAGACATGTTCTGCAGTGAATAAAAAGACCAAATACATCTCTGGCAGTTGTCATTAAAAATTTTGCTGTTCAGCTGGAGCAAGATTTTTCCATCATTATTAGTGGCAGTGTGGCTTTTGATTTTTGATTTCTGAAGTCCTGCTGTCCTCACCATTGACTCCAATAAGGAGACTGGCTTTTCCTCTGTGATAGTCACAAGGACTTCTGTGCAAGAAATGTTTGCACATATAACAAGCTGGTTCTACGTTACAGAGTTACTCTGCCACAGAAGATCAGACTGTGATATAGTGAGTTCCCAAAAGCTAGATTCTCACTCCTAGGGATCATAGGTATTGATTTTGGGGCTAAGTGAGATTTAAAATGAGAATTTCTTCCTAGAACTGAATTTTGGCATGTGTTTGGTGAGTGTTTCCTGGCAACTTGCTTTCTTGACCAGCGGAAAATCCAAAAAGAAAATAATTCATGCCTAATTCACAGCCATGAGGTGAAGATTAGTTATCACTTGGATAACAGAAGGAGGAGCAGAAAACCTGACATTATTGATACAGTTGGATTGCAAGCTGGCAGCTGGAGCACTGCCCCATAAATGATTAAACAGTATTTCCTGCTCAAGTTAAACAGCTAACTAAATTTTCGTAATTTTTTTTTTTCCCCTGGACTTTTACCCACAAATTCAGGGAACTAGGTGTGGCATTTCCAAAAGGAAGTTTTATATGCAATCCAGAAAGACCAAGACATGTTTTTTTTTCTTTGTTGTGTTTAAGGAGCCTTTTTCACATGGCATATCCATTTATTCACTTCAGTTAATCACAGTTATTATTGCCCTAATGTGTACAAAATATTTAACACTTGTCTGGTTTCCTGCCAAATAGGTGGTCCTGGTATTTGGGAGTTTCATTTTAAGAAAAAAAAACCCCACACCACAACAAAACAAACTGTAGGAACATAAAGTTGTCATGTCATACTGATTTTTCCAATTTCTGATGACGGCCAATGCTGGAAAACCTGAAGGTGATTATCATGGAACAACCTGACTACGTTGCTCATGCATTAGCAAAACTTGCATTTCCATCAAAACATTAACTTCCTTTCCCCAATAAACAAATGAAAACAAATCCAGACCCTTTTTTTCACCTGTCCTATGAGAAACGAGAGGACAGGTATAAAACAATCCAAAGTTTATGTTATTATTATTTTTTCCTTTTTAACAAAGGAGCAAGGCCTTTGCTCTTGAGGTTTCACAGTGGTGTTCATGGACTGGCTGTATGTATAGAATGGTGTAGGAATATTTCTTTTATTGGGCTGAAAACGGCTGCCTCTTCATCAACACATGAATGATTGCTTCTTTGAACTGGGGCTCCTTAAAGGGTCAACAAATGCCAAATCCATGCCCCTGCTATGTGCTGTCCCACTGTGATTGAACGTGTTGCTTTTCCTGATCAAGCTGCAGTTATTACTGTAGTCTTTGTGAAAAAAGGCACTGATGGCATCGTCAATGTTTCAGGGTGACTTGGGCAGAAAACATCAGTACTTGAGCAGAAACTTCAGAAAAGTGGGGACTTGATGTATCCTGACCTGGGACCCCCTGCAGAACACTGGGTTTTCCTGGGAGAAGGGTGAGAAGGAAACTGGCAGTGAAGCGTAGGAAATACGCTCCAAAGACTGGGCTGGATGGTTTCTGAAGGGTCAGTGGATCTCATAGTTTTGTAGTCTTAAGAGACTTTTCTGCACCAGACTTTCAAAATGTTAAATATGGATCTGAGTTATCCTGACATCTGGCTCACAGGAATTAGTTTCCTTTACGCTTGTCTCAGTTTTGTCAATATTCAGGTGTTTTGGGGCATGTATATGTATGCGTTGGTAGATTGATGAAAGAACAGACAGAACATGCTCTTATGTTGACTCCCTCTTCAGAACGAGAGAGAGGGCAAAGTGAGGGAATGGAAGAAAGTCACTCCAGCACTTCACTATCAAAGAGAGGGACAGGATAGTTAGAAAAGCGATACCATGCAAGGGCTTCACGTTGCTTTCGTAGAATTCCTTTATGCTCTATGACTAGTGCTTTTGTATCTCATCCTTGCGTGCCTGAATGCAGGTGTATTGATTGCCTGGTGAGAGGGTAGTTGATAGCGAGCTGTGGTACGCTGTATTATTCCTTCAAGTGCAGTAAATCTGGCTGTGACTGCAATTGTGAGATTAAAGCAGACTAAAGCAGCCAGCTATTTTAGTAGCAGACTCCTTAAATTCATCCTCTTTTTATTTAAGTGCAGTAATATCTTCTGTGTTTACTGGGAAATCTGGGTTAAAATGAGTGTTTGTTGTTTGCAATAGTAACTCTCTAGAGGAGCTAAAAGTTTTTGTGTTTGGCTGTAACCCAGCACTTCACAAAGAAAAGATCTTTTAACAAGTGCTTTTGTTGGTGTTTTTTTTAGTATTAATGGTAGCACAGGTCGTTTGCAATTAAAGCACTGTTTTCTGTTTTGCTCCTTCCAGGCAGTGCTGATGAGTAACATCACAGTAAATGAACGATTGATCCAGAATCTGCGAGGTATGTTGGAATAGCCCTCTGTATCTCTCTATCTCTCTCATGCTAGTTTTCAGGCCCCCTGTTTTTAAAACTTGCATTATTCTGGAGTCTTCTGAGAATGCTGCCTTTCTTCAAGTCATGGGAATGGTGCAGGAGCTGCAATAACTTAGATCCTGCATCTGCAAAGTTCCAGTCCAGTGAGATGTCAGACTGATCTCCCTCAACAGTAGATATGCAGTGCTTGATGTAGGGCTCCTGACCCTTATGGCATAAAATAATATGGAATAAAACTAGCTTCTATGTGTATCATTATCATATTTATTCTTCATTCTACCTTTTGCAGCGTATTCTTGCATTTCTCCCTGGGGTTTTTGGGTCATGCATTTTAGCACAAAGGGAATTCACAAACTCCTGTATTAAATAAAAAAACTTGGTCTAATTAATTTCTATTCATATTGGTGCTTCAAAATTATTGTTAGCAATTTATTCTTCAGGAAGTCTGGGGAATGGATCCTAAGTTCTATAAACAGGTAAATATGTTGTGGTGCCTTCTTCTGACGCCCTCACACAGAGCTTTCTATTAGGAAGAAAACAGTAAATTGTAGATGCCTGTTTTTGAGGAACATAACTGTAAAATGTGTATTATTCGGAGGAGCATTGTAAGCTTGTCTTTAGATGGCTAATATACGTGAATGGCATTTCATACTATTTTCTGATTAATATTTTATAGACCTAAAGATTTCCTGGGCTGAAACCTAGCAGAGCAAGGGTTTACAAACAAGTTGGAGCATTCCTCATGAAGAAAAGGAGGTCAAAAATCTGTTACACCATTTTTGTTAATATGTTAGGCTGAAAGGCTATCCTTACCCAGTCCTGTGCATCTTTGATGAATGAATTCAACTGTTATACAAACTATTCAACTATTATTCTATACAAAATTTAGTAAGCATGATGGGTGAAGTGAGCATGCTTGCTATCAGTTTCTTACTTGACACTTCTCTTGTAACATATGTAGGTATATTTGTGTGTGTCTACTTTAATATATGTTTTAATCCTGTTTTGGTCAGAACACTTGAAAGAGTTACAGACAGAATATGGAAAGCTACAGCTGGATGTTTACTGGTTTCAGAAGAACCAGACTAGCCTTCAGAAGAAGTTCTCATATGACCTGTAAGTATGTTCTTTCTACAAGATGGCTTTGGTTGTAGGTGACTTGTTTATAATCCAGAGTATTCTTGTGATAGCTAATGTAATTAGTAAACTTACAGTTTTAAGGAGAAAGTAACACCTGACATGCCTTCTAAAATTGCTCACAGTTGATCTTGGAGAAGAACGTAGACCTTGCAGTGCTTAGCATCTCAGTATCCACAGACTTCTCCCACACTTCCTGGTGTTCCTTCCGTTGCAGGAGGAGAAAGGTAGCAATATTCACACTTAAGAGTTGGAGCAAAAATTGAAACGCAAAGAGGCTAAACTCTGAAGAAGTTTAAGAATTAAGATATGGGAATGCCTGATGAGAAGCTGTACCTCATTGAGCTGCCAGAGGTCTCAGAAAATTTCTGGTACAGTTGTGGTCAAAGCCATATGTTCTCCGTTACAGTTCATGCCTAGTCATGATTTTGTTGAGAACTCCTGCTGAATTATAAGGCATGGATAATTGAAGACAAGTGCTTATCAGTATCCTTACACTAAATACACATTTCTGGTGTTTCTAGAAATTTTTCCTGGGTTCTTTCTGTTAAATAACATTCTTGTTCCTGTCTTCGTATTTTATTGTATCTTCCCTCTGGTGCATAGATATAGAAAACCAACAGAATTTGCTGTTTGCATGTTCTCATAATGATTTTCCATCAAGAACATAATTGCTATAGTGATATGTATTTTCCTAGCAGCCACTGCTTAGCCAGATTTTGTAGGAATTATGAGTAAAAGCTTGACATGGCAATTAAAGAACTTGAATTCTGCAGGCCGAACTGAAATACCTTTTTTCATTTTTTTTCCTTCCTGCTTAAGAATTAATTAGTATTAGGGCTTTTGGGGTACTTACTGATTACCAATTGGTTGTGTACTTTTTTTTTAGGCATTATTGGTCATTTAATAATGATGACCCAAATGGATTGTATTAGAGGATTTCTAATTATTTAGGTCTTCTAACAGCAAAGTAGAAGGAAATTGGAGACTTAAGTTTGTACCAACTGTTCATTAAGCCACTAAGTTTGTTACGTACCACGGTTGTTAAGTACCATCTCTTTGTTGTTTAGTTAGATGACAGAACTGGGACTCCTGGACTTCTGCTGATAATTCTTGGCTAGTTATAGAGTATCTGTTTGCCAGTATCTTTCTTGTTAGGTGTATGTGTGTGCTTTACAGTTGTGCTCTACATGAGCACTGGATTGATACACACATGCATGGAAGTGAAACAAGGCAAACGTAGTGAGTCTAGTTTCTGAAAACTCAGGTTTGTTGCCTATGTCTGGTGAAACGTTTTCAAGTACAGCTCTGTTGAGGAAATCACCAACAGAGCATCATGAGAGAGTCTACTGTAAAGATTCCCCTCTTCGTTTAACAGAATAAGGTTGGATCCAGAGGGTGCAGCTCCAGGATCATGGCTGGCTCAAGGTGAAGAGCTGAACAAATTATGGTGATGAAGATGGGTCTGCTTCCATCAGGTTAGATGTAGAGACAGGCATGATAATTCAGCCCTGTGCTAGCTGAATGAGGACTAGTTGGTCCTGAGACAGGTGCGCTGTTTCCTGAGTCTTTCCATGGGACTCCATAAAAGCAGTTATCTCAGTCAAGAAACTATGCTTTCTTTACTAGATTTGCTGAATAACACTTAAGTGTTCATTTTCTATTTCTGATTTTTTTTTTGTAGCTATGTAAGTGAGAAAAACAAATTTTTTTTGTTTTCAAAAATTTGTACTCAAATTTTCATGGAATGATTTATAGCTTGGGCACCCTGCAACGTTCACACAATTCTATGAGGAACATATATAAATGTATTTTTTAAATGTTGTTTATTGTGTACTGTTAGAGGGGATGTTGGAACATTAACATTTCACTATTGTAATAAGCTGCATTACTCTGGTAGCTGTAGAAACATACATCTGATGATACTTGGTTACCTATAGTCCTCTTTGCTGTTACTAAATCCTCACTTAATGCTGTCATTTTAAATGCTTTCAAACAAACTTTTTCCAATGTGATTATGGACCTAGAAAAACAAGGATTATTAGAAAGACCCAAAATGTTACTTTTAATCTGTTTTCCTTTCTCCCATCAATATTAAGAGTAAACCAACATGTTGCCTCTTTTTAGTAGGCCTTGGCAGGAGCGGGTATTAGACCTGCTTTTGTGCAATGCCAGTGTTTCTTCCTCTGACTTGGAGTTGTGCAGATGAAGGTTTCACACCTTATGTAACAAGTACACTTTGCCCAGTGGAAAAATTAGCAGAGAATTTTATCATATAATTGAAAATGTTATAAAAAGGTGACAGAGATCAAATGCCTTTTTTTAACTGCACACATTGCATATCACTCTTTTTAAACAATTGGATATTGCGCTGTAGAAGAATGATAAAATTGGTTGTGCGTGTGGAATGCATAAGAAGAAAATTTGTTAACTTAGAAGGCACAAAAATCATTGGTTCTTTTTCATGCGCAAGTAGTGAAGTTTCATCTTAGCATATTTTTTTTGAGCAAGCTTAATGTTTCCCGTACAGAAGTCAGCAGGAGTTATGTTGAGCTTATTGGTATTGTGTGTAAAAGGAGTGCACGTTCCTCAGCAGTCACCTTATCGAGATACCCTCGGTGCTCTCTGTGACTGCTTGCAGAAGAGCTCATTCAGCAGAGGCTGACTGGCAGCACTGACCCTTTTCCCCTGCAGCAGCCAGAGAGAAGTGGAAGCCTCTGGACTGATTTTTTGAATATGTTTCAACATTCATATGCATTTTGATTCCTAGGAGCTTTATTAGGTTTTGTTATGTAGGTGCTTCTTTGGAAATTTTGCTGCCTGTAAAGAGTCTGATAACTAGTTTGGTATTTGCAGCCCTGCCAAGTGTAAAGACTGTGAGTGCACAAGGGTTTTTTTGGCAGGGGTGAAAGGGGCTGATGATACATGCTCCTGGAGGACAAAGATGCTCTGTTTCTCATGGAGGGGGTGGCAAACCCAGCAGCCCAGGAAGAGGGAGGCTGCATGTGTGTTCCTGTGCCCGCAGAGCACACCTGTATGTGGCCAGGTATGCAGGTTAACACGGACACATGAAGCACTTGCACAGGCATGAGCACCACCAGTAGAGCTTCATCCCGCTCTCTTGAGAGCTGAGGTCTGCTGATGAACATACGTCCACATACTGGTACCGGCTGGTATCAGTCCCTGCACCGCCCATGTGCAGCCCTCACACCCCAGTCTGACTCCAGCTGCTGCACTCGCACCCCGTACAGGCACAAACACACACTGAACAGAGAGTCCCTCACGCAGGACAGAGTCAGAAAGGCATTTAATAAAAATGGGTCAGACTTTGCTGATCAAGGCCAGACGAGCTCACTGACCAGAAACGTGTAAACATGCAACTGACTCTGTTTGTCCCCTTATCTCTCTCTTTTCTAGTGCTTGTTCCTGCCAGAGATCCATCCCTTTCCTTGCCTTTGGTCCCGTAATAAGTCTTGTGCAATCCTGACATGTTCTACCCCTGCATCCCATAATGCATCCTCCATCCTGGGCAGGAAACACTTTGGTCCTATTGATGCATCTTTCTGGCTTTCACACCTGGATGCCGGGGCTGAGGCTGACCTGAGGCAGCCCTGGGGCTGTGGAGTGGTCTGGGCAGGGTGTCCCTTCATCTGAGTCCATAGTTTAGGCTCCCCACTGCCCTTGCACCTCTGCGTTCCTTTAGGCTCATGCAGGTGGGCATTGGATGGGTTGATGGCTCCAGTGGTAGGCCTGGGAGCAGCTGGGGAGGGCATTACTTAGGATCCAGTGTGTGTGCAGAGGTGAGCTCTTTATCACAGAAACTAGCTCTATTTAATCTTGGGAGAGAGAAAACACACCACAGAGACTGAATTTAAGAGCACTGGTTTTGCACATTTTAAGGATGTCATGTCAATGTGATGAGGTGGAGAAACTAGTGCTGTTCTTGTGCTTCAGAAGTTGTTATATACATGAGCAGAGTATTCAAATGTCCAGAAATCTCTTTTACAAGAAGGGAATTCCTTCACAGATATAGATTAAAAATGATGAGGATTAGTCACAGATATTAAATGAGCTTTAGTTTTATGTGCAGCGTGGGATGAAAGAGCATTTGCAAAAGGTTGCTCTATCTCCAGTGTTAGCTTGTCTGTGTACTCCATCTTTCTCAAGCTCGCAAACTGAGGGGCGGGCAATTCTGATGTCCATTTATTTCCTAGAAATTAGTGAATATGTGCATAACTCAAGCATATGTTGTTTTATTGTCTCTGATGTTCACCAGCTTAGGAATCACTGCTTATTTTGATGACTCTTCTATGTATTAGCATTAGCAAAATCAGACGTTCCAGTAATGTCTAGTCAAGAAGAAATGGTTATAAAGGTAATTAATTTGTCAGTTCATAAAGTTAATTAATTTGCCAGTTTATACCATATCTATCTGCCATTGTTTCTTTCTGGGTATGAACTACAGGACAGACTTCTTGATTTAAAAAAGTGGGGGTAGAGTAAGATGAAAGTGCAGTAAAAACAAGTGACTTGCTGTCATAGAACACATGTCCTGAGAACTCCTCTGCACTAGGTAGTAGTTTATTTGCAGTTTGAAAAACTGGAACATGCCCATCTGAACCAGCTGCTTTTATACTGGGGGTATTAACGCTCTGCCAGAGCCAAGCTCAGAAGAAATTTGTGCCCCTTCTTTCTTAGTGAGGGGGAGCTAAAACTTGGGGAACATTGACCGTGGTGTTGTACAAAGGATGCTGAGAGAAGTTTTGCACGCAGAAGGGTGCATTTGCAGGGTCTGTAGCTGATGGTAGACATTGAACTCAAAGTTACCTTAGAGTGGAAAAAAAAAAAGGAGAGAGAGAGAAAGGAAAACAGGGTTAAAAAACCCCAACAAACTCCTTTGCCACTGGGGCCAGCAGGGAAGAGAAACAGCATGGTCCTTAGACAAGCCTGTTCCGTGGGCATGCTGCAGTGCAGTGGGTGCTGACAGCCATGATGATTTTTCACCACATTTTCCTCTAGCATGATGCACTTCTCATCAGGATTCACTTAAAAACCACTATTGCTTGTTCCTGCTCTTGGTGGGATCAAAGCATACCTGGGGTCGTATGATGACTGGTTTCTAAGCCTCCTACATGTGTGTTACAGGGTAATGCTTATGTACTTTGTTACTCACTAGGTCTTGTTCTTCCTCTAATATAAACCAAAAGTTACAAAACCAGGTTATGAAGAGAGTGGGGAAGAAAGGGTGATCCTGCCCTGATGGCAGTCACTTTCCCTGAGGAACGCAGCTGGACAACGCTCCTGGAGTTTGCACAGAATCCTCAGCACAACCACAGAAGGGGAAAGCACTGGCACCTTCAGGAAAAACACTGCCGCAACAGCCAAGGGCTTGCCTAGAGGTTAAGGAGCTGTGAGGGACTGGCAGACCCCTGGTGTGATGAACTTTGAGGCACTAATGGCACTGTGTAACTATTAAAAGTATATAGAAGATATACAGTACTTGCATCTTTAGGAAATATTCTTTTTTGGAACTTAAAATAACTACTGATGAACTTCATTTCTCTAACATGTCTTTTGTTACGTCTTGCAGTGCTGCGCTTTGGTGAAATACTGAGAAAAGATGTTTAGTTTGCTAACAGTAGCTTACACCTGGTTTTTATTGCAACTAGTACCTTGCTGTTTTCACTTCCTAGCTAAAATCCTAATTCGCATTTCTGTTACTGTACTAGAAATGCTTGGAAGGATCAAAATTGATTTTGATTTAACTGAAATTGACTGGTCAGTGGCAGACAAGAAAATTCATGTAGCTTGTTGAGCTGGTCTAACAAAAGCAGTTTAAATTAACAACTTCTGGTGGAAATTGGACTGACTGCACCACTGGTTTGTTCCACTGAGTTCTCAAATGTAAGAACAGATAATAGAACTAAGAAAATAATAAAATGGGGGGGAGGAGAAAGGAATAACTCATTTTACAAAAGAACATTTTAGAAGAGTGTGGATGAACGTTAACAATTGCTCACTTGTTTGTGTTTTTTGCAGGTCACAGTGCATCAACCAGATGAAAGAATTAAAAGAACAATGTGAAGAAAGGATAGATGAGCTTACAAAAAAGGGTAGTGATGTACCACAACTCAAAGAAAACAAAGACTCAGAAGAGTCAAAAAAAAAAAGCCAGGTATGGTTTTGGTAATTTCTTAAGAATCTTTTTCTTTCTAATTCTTAAGGGGTTTTCCACCTTTCTGGTACTCCCAAGTAACATTAGCCCATCTCATTAAGTTTTGAACTGCTTTCCTTCACATTTATTGAATGTTTGTGATCTATAGGAAATTGAGTGATTCCAAGGACAGAACAGGCAGAGGTTGTGCAGAAGACTCCAAATCACTGTGTCTCTGAGGCAGGCAGAATTTGAGAGGCAATGTTGGGAGTGGTGCAGAGCCCATTAAAGAATATTTACACTGCTGAGCTTTGGTTCATAGCTCCTTTTGACTTTATTAAAGGACATTGTTGCTTTGTGTGTTTTGAAGATGAGGATAAGTTGTGAGTCATGTCAGAGTGGCAGCAGGCCTGGACTTTGTAGTCCAAGGGTCTTTAGCCATCAACTATGAATTTTCACAGAAATCCCAATGCCAGCCTTTTACTGTGTGAGTGAGGGGAAGATCAAATGTCTTACCTGTTTTCTTTTGGATACTCGGAGTCAGAGAACCACAAAAGGCATTGCTGTACGTGACATGAGAAGGCTCACTAGGATGGGGCAAGCTTGGTGCACAGTGGGACTGTGTGCCAGCTGACGCTTTCTTCCTGGGGTACGGAGTGTGAGAGGAAATCCTGAGAAAAGGAAATTTCAGGTCATCATGTTGTCTTGGCATGTGAATTATTGATGCTGCTTCAGTGAAGCAGGATTTGCATGGGCACAGGACTTGATTGGTTAAGCTTGATACAGATGACCCTGGAAATGCACAATGAAGCTCCTGGGTGAGAAGGCAACTAATTTATTTCTATGTACTCAAGTAGCCCTTTTTTCAGGATGATGAGCACCAGTTACAGATGTTACATTCTTGACATCTCGTTGCAATGGGGCCTTTGCCCCATACCTGGGCGGCCAACTCTCATTGCAAAGCCAGTAGGGGTTTGGTGGTATATGCCTTTTTCTCTGGCTAGGAAATGATGACTTCAGAAGTGGAAAGGGTAAAGCAGTGAGGACTGAAGCTGGGTTTTGCAAATAGCTGGAAGTGGGTGGGAGAAAATGGCTGAAAAATCTGCCCCGAGACCCCTTCAGGTAATGGTTCCAGTCTGTGTCCAGTCCTTCATGTGAGACGGTGGGACAGAAAACTGCTGAAGCTTTGTCACTTTTTTGCCTGGGAACCTGCATTGTATGACAACTGCATGGTGAATGAAGCATTAGAGACAGGAAATGCTGGCCGGTTACCCCTTTTTTTAAAAAAAAAAAAAGCGAAATCTCTTGTTTGTCAATATTTTTTATCAACAGTGTCAAGTAAATAAATAGTAATAATACTAGTAGTAAATATATAGTAATAAGTAAATAAAAAAGCCCATCATTTGGAGGCAATACATTTGTTTGTCAAACAATCATAGAATCATCTAGGTTGGAAGGCACCTTCAAGATCATCTAATCCAACCATCAACCTAACTCTGACAAAAGAAACATCACTAAACCATGTCCCCCAGCACTATGTCAACCCGTCTTTTGAACGCCTCCAGGTACGGTGCCTCAACCACTTCCCTGGGCAGCCCATTCCAATGCTTGATAACCCTTTCAGTGTAAAAATTTTTCCTAATATCCAACCTGAACCTCCCCTGGCGCAACATAGAATCAGCTAGGTTGGAAGGGACCTTCAAGATCATCTAGTCCAACCATCAACCTAACTCTGACAAAAAACCCAGTGTTTAGTGTCAGAATGCAAAATAACTATTTGGAAAGTTGACGTGGGAAACACTGTACTAGAGAGGTGGTCAACTGAATTTCTTGTGTGGCTTTGCAGCAGATTTTCATTACAGTTATTTGCACCAGATGCTTTTTATTTTGTTTTGGGGTTTGGGATTTGTTATTTATTTTACCATTTGCAATTTGGAAGGGAAATGGTCCGAGAAGGAACCTGAGGAGCTTGGCTGAAGCCCCTCTGCAGGGTCAATTTCAGTCTCCTGAAACAAGTCCCAGAGCTGGAGGCAATCTTAACTAAAAGCAGTCAGTAGGTTCATAACAAAAAATCATAACAAAAAGCTTTCTTCTGACTATATGACTTCCGATAGCATAAGGTTGCCTATTCATTTATATAGTACTACATATAAAAAGCTTTATGTCTCTGAATGCCTGTATGATGCTTCTTTCTCTGTGTCTTTTGATTTTCTTTAAACAAAACCAAACCCCAACAAAAAAATCGCTACAGAACAAACAGAATCTATCTTATCTAACTTCCACTTCTCTTTCCAAATCCAGGAGTAGTTACATAGACCAACGCTTATTTGTGTACACTCGCTTTATAGGTCAATATTGAACTGCCAGCCATGAAGCAAACCGAGTTCAAGCAGGCTGACTTGGAACAGCAGAAACCCGACAAAGATGTACCTAAAGCAGTACCTACAGTAAAAAAGACAGACTTGCCGCAGGCTAAAGGTGAGATGGAAATCACTCTTGCTAGCAACGGATGAAGAATATTTGTAGTTTAATTGAACATTTGAAAAACATTATTGTACACAAGATTAAGACAGAAAATCTAACACCAGTAGACTGAACTTTAATAATAATTTTTCAGCTATGGAGAGGTATAATTATTAGCATTTCTACTGGTTCAGTTTTGTTGTAATTGACATGTTGCATGCAAAGGAAAATATGAGTATTTACAATTCTAGAGTCATATTCCGCATTTAATATGGAGAAAATAGCATGCTATTGGAAACAATGATTTTCAAGCATGTTTAAAATTTGCTTTGTTAATAAGTTTGACACATGTAGCCTGCTACCCAACCCTATAAAACAGCTGAAAGTTAGGCTTTAAACAAACACACATTCATGCTTTCCATGTGTTGTCACTGAGCAAGATGCAAGTAAGGGATATGATACGCAGAAGAACAGATTAGTAAACCTAATGGTTGCTTTTGGCTCTAAACTCTCAGAAAGTATTAATTTGAATGGATGTATCCTTGTGCATCAGTCTCGTGTAGTACTGTGTGTGATAGATTGCCTATTTCATAATTCTTACGTGCTATCTTAAATTACAGTCTTGGGAGCGTGCAACTTATTTTAGAGAGCTAGCAGTTGAGGACAACATCTATGTATAGTTTATTCAGGGAAATCTTATCGTGATTTTTTTTTTTTTTTTAGTTAAAAATACAGATACACAAAAAACAGGTATGGTAATATCTGGTAAAAGTAATAGCCCTCATGCACTTCCTCTTCATATTTAAAAGTATTAAAAGCCTGGATTTACTTGCAGATCTGCCCATGTGACTGCTTTGTTCTGAACTACTTTTGAACACCACATGTTTTATTGTTAGTAATGAAATGTCACACACAGAAACCTGATGCTTCTATGGGACACTGCAATTTTTATTTAAACTGCTCTTGTTTCACCTGCCCAATTTTTTAACTACACATGTCAAAATTTTAAGTAGGTAGAAGTGTGAGTCTGTTGACAGTAAACAATGTCTCATCCTTTTGCTGCTTCCAGTAGGAAATAATGGGTTGTCTTCTTCTTATCTTTGGAACTGATGCAGTTGAAAGGTGTTCTTTCAGAGGAAAAACAAGAATTGAATGAGAAAGATAAAACAGTACTTTTTAAAGGTTTTTAACTTGTGCCACCACTGAAAGGCATTAGGTTTTTTACTGAGATAATTTTTATTGTTTACAGAAAGAATAAACGACCCAGCTGACATCAGAAAACAGGAGCCTAAGGCAGAAGAGAAGCTTTCTAGTCAACTGAAAAACCCACAGGATTCACTCAATGATGCTGCAGATTACAAGGAGATACTGCCTGAATCGGAGAAAAAGTTGAATCCCTCTGAAGATGAAAAACAAGTAGCTGGACAAGATGCATTACAGCCGGCAGCAGAGCAGGCTGAGAGTGAGGAAGTTGAGAGGGAGCAGCTAGTAAATTTTGATGCAAAGCAGGATGACTCGCCCCCCAGAAAGGCCGGTTGGTAGCACGTCACGTATTTTTAAGATCAGTAACAAAATAGAAGTGTGGAATAGGGCACGATTTCTGCAACAGGGGTGGCAGCTGGCCAGGCTTAGTATAAGGTTTCCTAAAGGTTAGTGTGAGATATAAAACGTTAGTCAGTTCCCAGCAGTCTCCTACAGCCCATGGGTAAAGATGGAGGCTTTTGTTAGTGCAACTTGGAGCTACCAGGCTGAATTCTTCTGCATCACCAT
>KZ505926.1:276609-315784 GCA_002844005.1 Limosa lapponica baueri
TCTCTCTCTCTGTGTGTCTCTCTCTCTCTCTCTGTGTGTCTCTCTCTCTCTCTCTGTGTGTCTCTCTCTCTCTCTGTGTGTCTCTCTCTCTCTCTGTGTGTCTCTCTCTCTCTCTCTGTGTGTCTCTCTCTCTCTGTGTGTCTCTCTCTCTCTGTGTGTCTCTCTCTCTCTGTGTCTCGGCTGTACAAGGCATTTGGGAAAATTAGCCCCGAAACTTTTTGGTACTGAGGCTTCATAAGAGTATGACACATTTGAAAAGATGAGATGTTAACCATCCAAAGCATTGATAAATAGCGAGATACTACGTATTAACATTTTGCAGATAGCCCTTTCATAGTGTCAATGTGCAAATGCTAGTTATCTGTATTTCAAATTAAGCTAACATGAATAAAACTCAACCTAAGACTTCAGGTATCTAAAGTTTATTATTGTGAGTCTGCAAAACTGCAGATCAGATGTTGGCAAGGTGCGCCTTTCAGGCACCTGCCACATGTGACCCTGAACCAACCACATGTCTCCACAGCACTGAGCAGCAGAGTATTGATGTTGTGCCTAAACTTGCCCAGAATCTAGGTGTCCTTCTGTATGTCTTGAGGAACTCAGTCTCGGTAGCCTGGAGTAATCAAGAAGCAGCCTTATGGCAGTCAGATGAGGAATTGATGCCCACAAAAAATGCTCTTAATGCTTTTTTAGTAAATGCATCCATGGAATCATAAGTAATGATGTTAACACTGTTGATAACTTGGAAGGGATAAAATCTCATCTGCATTGCTAAAGTAGTATTTTTCTAACTACTCCAAAAAGATGCTGGCCAGAGCAGGCTGTCCCCCAAAGAGATGGGAATACAAGTTACCTAAACTGCTTGCATTTTAATAGAAGTATGTAATCATGTGTAGCCTATGGAAAGTCAGAGTTTCTTTGAGCTAGAAAGACTAGCAGGATGTTCTTCAGGCTTGATGGTTCAACAAAAATGGTTTATCTTACTGCGTAGGTTCCTTATAGCCAAAGGAGCCACCTTCTGCATTCTCAGAGTATCCTCTCTCTTTCAGTAACAACTGCTTTTAAAACAGCCAGTTACTAATTAGAGGGCGTGTCATAAGAACATTCAGAACCAGAGACTCTGATCTCTCTTAACTTGGATACGCTCATACCTCTATGCCATTATGTTTTTTTCTGGCTGGTTAACTGCAAAATAAGGGTAGTAGTTTGGTAATCAGAAATAATTTTTCCATTTGCTTCTGAGCTCTCTATATAAAGAAATCTTAAGATAGTCAATACAAGTTGTTTGAGATTAATTAAATGATTGGGTGAAGAAAATCAGTTATAGAAAAGCACTTTTGTGTCAACTTAGCACATAAAATACTCTTTTTCTTTTTTGTTTGTTTTTAAAATGCTGTAGTCACAGTTTTCTGCTTGGTGGACAAACTAAAATGGGGGAAGCTGAAATACGTTTTAGCGCTGGTGGTAATATATTTAAAGCAATACCAGTGTCAAGCTTTCAGCGTTGGTATCAGGTTTTACTCTTCCTTAGGCTGTCCTTTACTGTGCTCTGAAATTGTTTAATGCTTTTCCTCTCTGTCCATCTGAGTGCTGGCTGAATTTTATTACATTTTCCAAATCCCAAAACATTCTATCTCTTATTCAGCTCTCTAGACAAGATTTACAGCAAAAGCTTCTCTGAAACTTAACAGTTCAAAAGGAAAACTAATAAGAAAACATACTCTAAACAACAATTCATTCAGCAGCAAAGTAAATTATGTGGAATATTGCTACAGTAACTGTCTCTTGTGCAGATGACCTCATGGTATAGCATAGAACTAATTTTTACATTTTTACAGACAAACAGGAACATGAAGCACTGAACCAGGACAAGGGTGTTGATTACAATGTAGATGAGAATGAAGCTGAATCAGAAACGGACAAGCAAGCAGCACTTGCAGGGATTGAAAATGGTAAAAAAGTTTTATCCTAAAAGTACCACACGCTGAAAATTTTAAGATGGTATTTTAAAGGGTATCCTGTAACAGATATAGCTATCTAATTTCTTTCTGTCTTCTGAGCTTTCCTTCATGTTGACAGCATGACCTATTTTCTGCATACCGTCACTGAAGCTACTAACATGTGGTGGGGTGGGACAGTATCTGTAGCTTTACTATACAGTACATAATAGTCCTTTCAAAATTATTCTGCTGTGTTCTAGATAGTTCTTCATCTAGAAAACAATCACTTTGGCTTCTTTAAAAGAGATTTCTATACCTTTTGCGTTTTTCTTAATTAGTTCAAAACTCTGAAGATGTGAAGAACCACTTAGAAGAGCATGGTGAAGAACGACAGAGGTTGTGAAAAAAGGAGGTTCATGGTGCAGCTTGGTCTCCTCTTCACATAAATGCAGCAGTGATGAGAGGAAAGTGAACTGAGAATGTTTTGATTGTTTTCTCAAGGCTTTAATAAGGACCCAAATGAAGTAGTATTCTCTTGTGAAGTTTTAGTACTGTTTCAGTGGTGAAAGAAGTAATCTTAAATCTCAGGAGGCTTGTTTTCAGCAGCTTAACCTCTGGAGTGACTCTTTCTTTCCTATCAATTACAAAATCGAAACCAACTAGCAGTAAGTGTAGTAACTTTGAAGTTGGCTAACTTGTACATACTACAATAACAGTATGTGTGGATTGCTGGTAGATGAGAAAGAGTCCTCTGCCAAGGATGGAACTCTCCCCTGAGCAATGCAGTAGAGAAATCCCCAATTGAGTTTTAAGCCAAGCTCAAGAGGACCTAAGTTACCATGGTCCATGCTGCAGTCTACCCCTGTGCCTATTCTGGCACATTTTTGCTGCAGTGTAGACAGACTCAGAAAGCATGATTTTTAGTCCTCAGATATTAGGCAGTAGGATATATTTTCCCGGGCCTACACTGGCCTATAACCAGGCTGAAACACTGTCCTGGTTGTGTTCTTAGCTTTTAGGTTAAGAAAAAAAGAATGATTCCAACAATACTGTCTTCTCGTTAAGAGATTAGCAGGAATATTTTTCTGAAAGCTTTGCTGGACTCCTGTTCACAAGATCAGTATGACGGTATGGTTCAGTTACCACTAACTTGCACAAGTTAGGAGTGTAAAAATTCAGGCTCCCAAACTTTTCATGACAGAAGGCATCCGAAATGGCTACGATGTGCTACGCCTTCCCTTTACTCCTCCCAGCCACTATCTTCTGCTAAAGAGGCAAATGCAAACGTAGAACAGCAGTCATCTCGGCTGTTCCAAGTGACTGACTGATCTCTGCCGACTTCTGAGGAAGGTAAACCAGACTATGCATTTACCAGATGTCTCAGTGTCTCCCACAGGTGATGCTGTAGTTGCTGTGAAGTCCTATGTTATGCAAAATGTATCGTGCTGTTAATGTTCTGTAGTCTTTGTCTTTTCTGTAACTTGTTGAATGTAAACTAGAAACTAGTTTACTTGCCGTAACCCAGAAATACTCTCTACTACCACTGAAGCACCCTTCAGTGCAGTCCAGTCTGCACTGTGTGTCGCCAGCTGTTTACGAGATGCTTGGAGAAATCTTTGTGAGTATGAACCAACCTCTGTGGAGACAGCGTGGGAGCAGACAGACACGACTAATTTCCCAACCTGCAATTCCATTTAAGAAAATACAACTTTGTCTTGGCTTTCTCTTAACACGCTTCAATTTGTAATTTCTTTCCTGATGTGTTATTCCTCAGTGTACTAGTTTACAACTCCTGTACCTTCAGATGACATAAATATGCCAGTGGAAGGTTGGCTCTTTTGTGTGTGAAGAGAGTACTAGTTGTCATCACTGAGTGAAAGGCAGAGCTCAAGTCAAATAGTGCCTATTAAGCCTAAATATGTAAACAGTTCTTTGATAGACTTGCCACGTATAACTTGAATTCTTCTAAGCACTGACTTACATTACCGAGTTCTTGGTTACTCTGGTTTTTTTTCACCATTTAAGTCAGACTTAACTGGTCTGGGCTACTACAGCAGGGAAAAATGCTTGTAAGCAGGAGAGAAAAGGAAGTATGAGCATTTCTTCTGACAAGTGTTGGTAAACTTGGGCTATTAAGGTTGGTTGTTGCAAATAATGGCATGTTTTAGCATCAAAATTTTACCCATATTCCAAGTAAAAGGAGCATTTTCTTAGGACTTAATCTGCAAACAGTTATACAGCTGAGATTAAGTCAACCAGAAATTTAATAGTGATTGTTAAAGAGTGTAAAATATACTGGTAAAGATATGGGTAAAATCCCAAACAACAAAATCCTCAAGGTAATTAATATATTGCCAGAGACTTCTCTTTTGGCTGTATTTCTGTACAGGACCCAAACCTGAGTGGGCTTCTCCCTGGCCAGCTCCGTGTTGTCCTCTCCATACACAAGACCGCCTTTCTATGAAGCGCACTTCTTACACCTCTGACAGCAGGGGCTCTGAAAACCTGCGCAAGAGCAATCTTCAAAAGCACAAAGGCATACAATCATTCTCAATGGCTTCAAGCACTACAGGGATGTAACTAGTGTGGTAGATTTCTAGTAGACAATGGGCCTGTATGTCTACTATATAGAATTTAAAATTAAAGGGCTTTTAGTTGAACAAAACACGAGATTCAGTTGGAACTGTGGTTTACATAGTGTTGTCTATCACGAAAATTTTCAGTTGTGTAATCGTCCCAGGGTTAAATTAATACTTGTCCTTGATGATTTTTAAATACTAAGCCTGATTCATTTCAGATAAGTGTTTTACAATAAAAATAATCTCTACTGTGTATTCACCTTACTCTGTATAGTTCATCCACTTCTAATGTTAATGAAAATTGGAAAGATGATTATTCCTGTTTTCTTAGTTCTATAAATGATGTTGAACTTGTTTTCCCTTTTATGTGTCGCCTCCTTGGGAGAAATACCAAATACTGTCCTTCAGCTGCTGTCGTGTAGTTCAAGGTCACAAGAAGTCAGCAAAAGCCAGATGAATTCTCAGTGCCCTGCACTAGAACCAGTTTGCCATCTTTACAACTATGTTTTCCAGGATTTTCATTCCTTTGGCAACAATACAGAAGCATTCAAGTGTATTAATCATGATAAACAAACATGTAAAATGGTACGCAACCTCCTTAGCAGAGAAATTGGGAAAAGCATGTCTTCAGAGCAGTAAGTCCTGCTTATTTCAAGAAGCTGCAAATTGCTGGCAGACAAATGGGTATTCCAGTTCAGAGTTCCTTCACTGTTTTCCAGATCTAGCTCAGCAGTGCTGCTGCTTAAATGATGAAGTAGCATTACGCCACAGTCCAACTCTATGAGAAACACAGACAGACATGAGGCTCTACTGAACTATTTTTATTCAGTCCCAAATGTTATTAAAACCCCAAACCACCACCTTCCATCAGCACTCAGAGAGAAACATTACTTATGATTAAAACTGTAATAAAATCAATAAAGTAAAACATTATTCAACAGTACAGTTGAGTAAAATCAGCTTCACCAGTAAAGCTTTATACAAACCACTTTAAAACAGCAGTTCTCATTCATATCACATAAAGAAGGCAGACTATAGATATTCCATGTAACAGTACTCTTATCCTGGAGATCTCCATCACTCTGGGTACAACTCTAGATATTCCATCCTATGTATCTGATACTCAGGTTATTCTTCAGATATCCTAATAATAATCTGTTGTCTTTCAAACAAGCTTCACAACTGGAAAATATTTATGAGGGGAGAAGTCAAATTCTGGAGGAACCTAGAAAGAAAATATTTAAAGCATTACTCAGAATGATGGATACCCTGCAGATAGAAGAAAAACTTTTAAACAGCAAAAGACTGAAAAAAAATAATCTTGTCTCTTTAAATTAATACCTGAAAAACATTCCAACCCAGTTCTGGATATGCCAATCATTCCCCAGTAGTGATGGGGACAAAGCAGCTGAGTGCTGCTGTGCCTCTTCAGTGTGCTTCTTCACTCTTCCGTGCCTAGCCTTCGGCAGGAAGCCTGAAGGCCCCCTCCTCCCTCTGGCCCAGCAGGCACCCACTCATCCCGAGAGCCAGCACTCTCCCCCTTGTGTTTGCACAAACTCTTGAAGACTACCCATCCATATTGGTACACGTCATCCCACATGCACTCCCCTTTTGTTTTTTTCAAACCATTTGGAAATGAGTTTTTCAGATTTAAATAATTACAACAATTTCCAAAGGAAAAATGGATTGTTACTTTCCCAGTTCTTTAACAACTTGGAGTAACTACACCTGAATCTCTTCATTCTGCTGTAAGAGACCTGTGGTAGCACTGGGTGTAATTACGCATTTCACATTCAATTTGACTGGCATCTTCTTACCTTAGAGTCTTTTTTGTGGCCTCCTGCCAGCAGCTTCATGACGACAATATTTGGCTTAGCAACTTTTAGAATTCGATTGACCTAAATACAAAACAGCAAGAAGTTTTCGAGTGAAAGCATATGACCTCAAAATTATTTCAAAGATAGTACTCAAATGTTTACAAACCTTAACAATACAGCAGTGCTCTTACAGTAGCAGTTTAACAGAAATCAGGCCATTTTGGATTTGAAGTATAATAGCTGGATTAATGAAATTTAATGAAGGGGGCACTTATTTTAATAGTTACTTTTTTCTATTCAACAGACCATAGAAAACACTCCTCTCCATACTTATATTGAAAGAGTTCTGAGGCACTCATCCAAATAAAGGTTTAGACAGACCCTAGGCATCTACCCCCAACGCTGTGACACGATGAGGGGAAACTCAGGTATCAAACTGGAGGCTTTTTGCATGGAAGTGCTCCGGGTACACTCAAACGACCCCTAGCCACCCTGGTTAGCCTCCATCGTACAGCTCATGTGCAAGTACCACCAGGATGCGGAGAACAGGCAGGGATTCCTAAATTCTCAGGAGGACCTAATCCTGCAATTGTTCTTAACCTGCTCAGATGCAACAGAATAAGCATCCTCCTTGTTCCAAAATACAGTCACAGACACGCAGACTATGGACAAAGAGCCAGAAATTCCTACCCACATTTACAGTCCAGGGCGGAGGAAACCACTCTAGGAAACGAGTGCCAGACTCCTTCCTCTTTTCAGCCTGATGATACTCAGACCTATTCTTCCTACCCCTCAGGAGTACACGTGAATTACCAGATTCCAGGTAAGTGAAGCAAGCATCAGCCACCTCCTTGTTCAAACAGACACGCTTTTAGAATGGGGCTAGAAGGTAACATGCAAGAAGGGAACTAAATAGCTCTCTAAGATACTCAGCAGGGAGAGGTTTTGAAACAGCACAACCCCTGATTATGTTTTCTAATCTACTGAAACAGACCACTTTGTAAAGTGCCATCACCCTCCTTTGTCAACTCCTTAATCAAAGCATCCAGCTTTGCTCACCATTTTGACAAAGTACACTTTAGATCTCAAACAGATCTGGCTGAAAACACACACTTATTCTATTATGATCAAATACTCCTTTTTTCAGAATTTCAGTCTTACCTCATAGTCTGGATTAGGAATATTCTCAAGAATCATTTTAGCTTGCTGGAAGTGTTTGCTAGCTGCCATGTAGAGATCTGACGACTGAGGAGGTGGGCTGTACTTATTCAAATCAGACATTTCCTAGAGTATTACACAAATATATAAATATATATTAAAATCAGTCGCAAACAAATCATATTTTTAGCACCTTAAATGAAAACAAATTACTATACTGAAGAAAAAAGTTATTCTTAAAATATCTAGTTGACATAAACACAGAAGTCGAAAACATGTATTTAAAATGGCAAATGCCAAGCAGCAATACAGTGCTTAACGAATATAGTGCCACAAAGCACAATAAGCTTTTCATACTCTTTATCAAACAATCCCCCTCCTGAACAATTTGTCATTCATGTGCTTTAATAGTGCCATGCATCAAGGTGTGAAATTACAGGAAAAATAGGAGGAAAAAAAAGCATATGGCATTGTTTACTCAAATCAAGCAAGGGAGATACTGACAACGTTCAAAACTTCATTGTATATAATTTTGATACTTCCAAATTTTATTTTTTTTTATTAGGGATAAAAAAAACCCCAAAACTTCAGTGACAAGGAGGAAGACACAATAGTCTTAATTTCCACTACATCTGTTCATAACGCTAATGTAGGGAGAGTGACTGGCATACAAAATAATATAGTTTCAGTTCATATTTTTTTCACACTTGGCTAGACAAAGACACATCTGATGTGATCTATAATGCTACTTCAGCGAGAAGACTGGAAAAGACAAGCCTCCACTAGTCCCCTCCAACCAACACTTCTGTGATTTAACACTCAAAATTACTTTTGATTCACTTCCCTGTTTGCTTGCTGCAGTAATGAAAACATGCTGCTATATAAACCACAGCCAAAATGTCTGTCAAATAGACTTTCATGATATTTTGTTTTCATGCAAACTAACACAAGCATCTCATAAACCATGTCAGAACCAATTTTTAAATGTCTACGAGCCTAATTTTAGCAAGAATTCAAAGCTAAATGATTCCCTTGCACTCAAATAAAGCTAGAACTCCCTGCAATTTTTACTTATGCTTCGATATGAAATTTGAGATATCAAAGGCTCTTTTTACAATAACAACAATGTCTAAAGCAAGTGAGCAAATGACTTCTACAAAAGCATGAGTGACATGTTTTAAGATTACTCACTTTAAACTGCAAGTAGTGCACTGGGGGTGGTGTGATAACACTGTTGAACGGAGCAAACCTGTGCTCATATCGAACTTGTTCACTATCCAGTTCAAATTTAGGTTTTCTTACTTTGCCATCCATGTCAAATGCGATCATTGTCTAAAAAGGAAAGGGTAAATACAGTGAAAAGTGTTAGCGTTATGTCATATTTCACTCTAAGGAAGATGAAAGTTATGATTTAGCTATTACTGGAAGGATAGAAAAATAGAAGAGAATCAACTGTACTACATTATTAACTTGAACTTCATTTCTAGTCCCACTAAAAACAAAGAAGGTGTGCAATGTATGCTTGATCCTTATTATAAAAAACTGAAGCTGTTGTTCAGCAAACACAAATAAATTACCTTGTACATCCCAGCACACATATTTTGGTATGCTTGACTCATGGTGATCTCTCTGCTGAGAGGGCGAACTGCAAATTTCACATAAATTTTTTTTTATTCATCATAAGTACACATATTAATTTCAGATCAAAACAGTTCTTTCAGATTTTAAGAAAGTGACATAACTCTCAATCATATTTTAAAATAACAAATGAAAACTGAAGCATAAAAAGCATGGACATGTACTTCTGGTCACTTGGCTCCTGATTTATATCTCAAGACATAAACTTAACAGTCACATGAATACCATACTGCCACCAACGATATAAAGTGCTCCAGACAGGCAATGGTACTAGCATGCCACTATACAACACTAAGCAGCAGCCTAGAATTTAAAGCTTACAGTTGAGAGGCCTGTTTGCTTAGTTCATGGATTTTTTAAAACATTTAAGACTAAAAGGTTAAAGCAGTTTTATTCTAGTAAGAAAGATAATATTCCTTTAAGCTCCCCTTCGTCAGTTTTTAACTCATGCTAAATTGCCCCACGCTTGGCACCTTTTTAAAAAGTTTAAAACACAGTAGTAGTTTTCTGTGTTTCTAGAGACAAGGGAATTTAGCTGATATGACTTTGAGCTGTTCATATCTAATCGTTTGTTTCCCTTGAAAAAATGACAAGGATAAACACACAAAAAAGAAGGAACAACAAAGAATGAAAGCGAGTTTCTGCATGGTGTTTATTTGCAATGTCAGTTATAAGGTAACTCCAACATACCAAAACCTTAGTAGCCACTTAGGCATGGCAAATCTGAATCAAATGCTATTTAGACACTGGTTTTGGATGCCTTTTTGGTAGCAGGCTTACAGTTCCGATCACAGAGCCAGACTGCTAAAATGTAGGAAGGGAAAGTCTCATTTTCTCTCATACATATACACCAGAGAAAGTATGAGTTTCTAAGGGGGCTTTCACACAACAGTACTGCCACTGAATTGCAATGGGGTAACTCATCATTGTAAACCTAAGAAACATGCTTGAACATCTTCTGAAGCCAGAGAAATTAGAGAAATACACTGAAAGTTTAGTCTTTGAATCTAGCTAGTAGCAAAAAACATAATTCTGCAGGAATTAGAGACTCTAGAATGGAAGTATTTTACAAAAGTAATTACTCTGAACCTGTTAATTACATCTCACAGGATCCAACGCATGACACAACTGGTGAAGCTGTGAATACAAATGAGTTTAGGTTTTTCTGAAAGACCTACTTAAAAGTAAGCAAATAAATGGGAAATTCTTACATAGCAACTGACTTTTTCAGTTAAGAAGTTTTATATTCTGCCTCCGTAAACTTTCACAGGACATTCCTCCTGCCCACATCAGTGTTGACTCTATAATTTTAATTCTGCATGGCTGCATGAACAGGAAGAAAAAAAAAGTCCGAGTTACACTCTACACCTAGATACCTTTTTTCTTTTTCTTTGTTTTCTTACTACTACGGCCCTTCTGTTGTTCCTCCATTATTCTTTCCTCCGCCATTTGAGAGCTGTCAGCGCGGCTCAGAGTTGACATCAACCAGGCATAGAGGAACTCTGATAGATACCTACAGTAAAAACAGTATGTACCTGTTACGTACTACAGCGGAAAACATACCCATAAAGCACACATCCTCACTGAATGCCAAGTAACTTACTCAAGGAACTAATAGTAAAGGACAACTTTCAGGGCAGTTAAAACTCTTCGTTTCGCATGGCTGAAATCGGCAGGTAAGCCTCTGTCCTGATTTTGTTTGGTTTTCTTTTAAACAAGGTTCTATACAGATTCAACCATAGAGAGGCTAAGGTATGCAAGCTTCTTACATGTTTACTAAGTGAAGTCTAAGTTTCTTACTATTTCAAAACACACAGAAGAGCAAATTTTTCTAGAATTCTTCCTTCCTCCAGCAAATGAAGCATTTTTAAAAAATATTAATATCTTTTCTACTTTTGTTAGGAACTACTGTTTTGAGAAACAAGGTTATTACTGGTTAGTTTCAAGCATTAAAAACCCCCAAGAATTATTAAATAAAATGGCCAAGCCCACAGGAACATGAGACCCACATGCAATTCTTAAAGATTTAAGATAAATCTTTAAGAATTATTTAACACCAATTTCTTAGTAAGTGGAAGCAGTCCAATCTCTTGACTGACTTCAAATCAAAAGGAGTAGGGGAAAAAAGAGAATAGAAATTACAGATCTGGAGCACATGAAGAAGAAATCATGAATAAATCATGATCGGAATGATTCATAAATCGGAACTCAGAGGGTAATTACTGAGAAATAATTATGAGTTTCATATGCACATTTCCTCTCAGAAATTCCCTCTCTTTTTCGTCCTTCCCCTACAGTCAGGAGATAAAGAAGTTGAAATGACAGTTCCAACTAAAAGTGATTCTATAAAAATGGCGGGGGGAAATACAGGCAGGTAAAAATAGCATCTTACAGAAAACATGGTGTTACTTATTGAGGTATTACCAAGAAGAATAATATTGCCATCTTTTGGTAACTATTTGGAGTATTAATTTTCTCACTCACTGCTTAATCCACTAAGGAAATGGCTTAGAAACACAAAGAAATGCACTGAAGTTCAAGTCATCTGAACCAGTCTAATCTCTCAGAAAGAAGGCTTATAGCTTACCTAATAAAAGTTTATCAGTAGCTTTACAGAAAACAAAACAAAACAAAACACCAAAGTACAGAAGCACTTTAAAATAGGAAGGTTCAACATTAAATTGTTACTGACGAATCAAAACCAAATAATCTAAAATCACTTATCTTTTGGACTAAGCCATCAACTATGAAAAATAATTAATGTGAATGGAAGTGGAAAAATAAAAAGTGTTTTGACTCCATATAATGCAATAATTTTTACTAAAGCCAGATGTCTCTTCAAATACGCTCATAGAATGAGAAGCTATTTTTACCTAGTCAACTTTTAGATTACAGTCACAATTTAAAATTCTGAAGATCTTTTTAAAAATATTGGAGATCAACAAGACTACTGTTCTTGGTACTACAAAAACTGAAAAGAGTAAAGAAAATTGTTTTTCCCTTGCATTCTCATCTGCCAAAATCATCATATTTTTCATTAATTGTCATTAGAAGACAATGTTTTAAAGCACTAGAGAGCAAATTACTATTTCAGAAAAAAAAATGTACACTATTTAGTAAGTCTAGTAAAGAGACCAACCGATTTTTTTTTTCTCCACTTGTAATTTTATGAATAGGTAAACTAAGTACTGTGTTGAGCAGGCTTGAGATTAAAAAAATCATAATTGAAGTCCCTTCTTTAAATATTTGCACAGTTTTAGCTCTGTGGGTGCACCCCTCCTCCCACAGTTGTCAATAAAGCACCTTCTTACCAATAGATGTAGTAATATTCATGCATACTGTAAAGTTCCAACTCAAAGCCACTCAGAAGATACTGTATCATAATGCGAAGGTTATGATATAGGACCCAGGTGCCCAAGCAAGCCAAATGTTGCCTTTGTGGTTCCTGCTTCAGTAACATACTGTGAAGTGCTGCATCTACTTTCTCTGCCTATTGAAAAAGAGAGCACAGTAACAGACAGGGAAGGAAGAACATTTGACTGGAACAACATCCAAGCTCTGCCAGAAATAAAATCTTAACAAAATCTGAATACAAATTGGGTCACTAAAGTCACGCTCCAGATTAAAGGGTAGAAATATGTTTTTACAGATATTGCCACCTCTATAGTCTAAAACTGTCCAAAACCCAGAAAAGTTAATTCTGCTGCACAGACAAAAAAAAAAAAAATATTCTATACAGTAATACAGGAATAACATCAGGGGGGATTTTTATTTAAAATTTTCAAAAGTATTTATATATAGATTGTTAGCAGTCACACAAGCATGGAAACTCAGAACCCATTTTGCTCTACTGGCAATAATTACTTTAAAAAAAACAACAACAACAACAAAAAACCAAATAACAACCTAGCTGCACTGAAAAATTAAATTTATAAGCTTAACATGAAAGAAACACACTGTGGCCCACTACAGAAACTAAAATACTGCTAACACCAATTAAGTCTTAAAAACTAATTGTATGGAAGCCATGAATTCTCCCAGTTGGAATTTTGTGAGTAATCCTGAACAAATCCATCCATATAACTTGTTACAAAGTGAAAAAGCAGTGTGTCTCAGCCGCAGTGCTGCAACAGACTCTAAACCAAACCATCTTGAGAGAAGCTGCTGCACACAGAATCTCCCCTGCAAGTTCCTCCACTGCTCTCTTTAGCATGCACATCTTGGAAAATATTTTATTACTTCATGCCTCTCTCTGCTGAAGAAATACATTTCCAGAAAGTGAAAATAAACCATCCCCATTATCCTTCTCTCCCCATTTTTGAGAAATATTCAAAATCAGCTGGAGAACATGTTTTATGCGCTACTATTGGATTTGCATATATATTTAAAACCATTATAAAATTTTGCAATTTACATCTTGTATAGCTATAATGCTGAATTTTAAGACGTGGTGTGTAAATGTGGCTCTTCCATCTTTCCCTGGTTACATCTGGCAGACTGACAATTACAAGCAGGACAGATACTACAAGCAGTGGAATTACTATTAAATTACAGACATCACTGGAGGTTTCCCTGAAGTCTACTTATAGAACAAAGTTAATCTTTAAAAACATAGTAACTTTGTGTTCAACAGATCTAACAGAAAGTCTTTGGGTGCATTCTACAGACTTGGGCTGCATCTGAGAAATCCTTGTCCTAAAAATTTTAGGACAAAGGAAGGAGCTGCTTCATTCATCTAGAATCTAATATCACATGCTCCACCCTGGTAGCTCTATACCTGGAACTTTTCGTTGCCAGTTGCCGGCCTGCTGCCTATGACATTACCTCATCCTGGAGAGTGGCAAATTCCTCAAGAATGTGACCCAGTTTATCTCTCTGACGAGCTCTATTGTGTCCATGGATTTGAATCAGACTACAGAATGGCTGAAAGAAACAAAGTGTAACTTTAAATTTTCAACACAACTTTGAAACTACAGAAGGAGTATTATGATGGCTATTTAGGCACCTATTTTATACATCTGTATTAGGAGGTGGGTTACTTAAGGATTCCTACAGAGTGCAAGCCAGCAGGCAAGCAAGCTCTCTGGAGTGATGCAGGAGCCAATTTCTCTGTACACAAGTCAACATGAGATTGAGCAATCATCTTTTAGGAATATGATCAGAACAGAATGCTTGGGGTAAAAGAGATATTTCTTATGTCTAAATCCATGTGCCTGGATGGCCAAGAAGGCCAATAGCATCCTGGCTTCTATCAGGCATAGTGTGGCCAGCAGGACTAGGAAAGTGATTGTCCCCCTGCACTTGGCACTGGTGAGGCCACAGCTTGAGTACTGTGTTCAGTTTTGGGCCCCTCGCTACAAGAAAGGCATTGAGATATTGGAATGTGTTCAGAGAAGGGCAATGAAGCTGGTGAAGGCTCTGGAAAACAAGTCTCGTGAGGAGTGGCTGAGGAATTGCTTAGCCTGGAGAAAAGGAAGCTGAGGGGAGACCTCACCACTCTCTACAACCACCTGAAAGGAGGCTGTAGCAAGGTGGGGTTGGTCTCTTCTCCCAAGTAACAAGTGACAGGACAAAAGGAAATGGCCTCAAGTAGCACCAGGGGACGTTTAGATATTAGGAAATATTTCTTCATCAAAAGGGTTCGCAAACACTGGAAGAGGCTGCCCAGAGAAGCGGTTGAGTTTCCATCTCTGAAGGTATTTAAAAGACACGTAGATGTGGTGCTTAGGGACACGGTTTAGTGGTGGACTTGGTTGTGTTAGGTTAATGGCTGGACTCAATGGTTTTAAGGAGCTTTTCCGACATAAATGATTATATGATTTTCTTAGATTTTCATTGTGCCGCATTCAAAAACTGAATCTTTTAAAACAGTTTTTAAATTTTTTTAAAAATGATTTTGTTTTCACTAGTGCTATGCATTTGTTTTGTGACAGGAAATTATCCTGTAAAAAGTTAGTAGGTACAGATTTCTAATTAAGTGAAATGTTAGTTAAAAATCTGGAAACATAATACAGGAAACAAACAGCAATAATTTTACCGGCTTTATAGAAGTGTTACCGTTGGAAGACAGCCAAGTTCTACAATTTTGCCTTCATAACAGGTGTCTAAAAAACTGGCCTCATTTTCAAATGTAAGCGAATCTTTGAAGTACTCATATACATGTAAACATGCTGTAATTGGAATAAACACTTACCCGAACACAATGTGTCACAAAGGAATCAATGTAGTCCTTCGCCTGGTGATTATTATAAAGACAACACCTAAAAGAGAAATACCCACATACATACATATGTTTATGAATGCCACCAGTACATGTAGCACCAAATTAAAAACGAAACGTGAGTGCAGCAACAGCAACTGACTCCTTCATTCATATGCACTAGTAAATACAAAAGGTGTGTGTTCTTTACGTGTCTGTCCTTCCTTTTGTACGCAGCAACAGTTTTTCATCAGACATGTAAACACACCCAAGTAAATTCAAAATCCACTTACTTTGGGGAAAGTACTGGAGGACTGACAAAAGACCTTAAAGCATCTTTTACCATGTCTTGCATGAGGTGAGTGCCAAACACCTTCTTGTTATCTACCAGAAAAGTTGTCTGAAAGTGAAAATGTGTTTTTAGACACATGTTTTAAGTTAAAAGTAATGCTTCAGAAATTACTAATAGAAAGCTCTTACAGTATCTATATTGTATCAGAAACTTGTAAAATTGCTTTAAGAATTAAATTGGTTCCGCGAGGTACAAGGTTACAGACTCAGAAACAGAGGCATACTGAGATCTGTCACTTCTCTGGTATGCCCATGACACAAACTACAGCTCTATTTCTTTCATAAGACAACGTATGCAAAATTTTTTAATTTCCTGGACTTTAAAGATGATTAATCAGACAGATACTTCTGAAGATTAACATAAAATAGGTTGTGTGGATTCCCTGGAGGCAAAGGCAAATCTTCAGATTAAGGCAGACTTTTTTCTAACCCTATAGATACTACTGCCTTCATTGGTCATGTCTGATGCCCACTTCATTTTCCCCGACAAGCGCCATGTCCCATTCTTACATGGTCCTTCAGCAGTTGGAGAAAAAGCTCTGCTGTCGGGCACCCACAGGGATTGCACAAACACATGTAGTGGAACACACACTATGAACACATTTTGCTTGCCAATAGCTATATTCATCAGCTCTATATATGATTTAATTGGAATCAAATGTAAAGGAGTTCTGACATCCAGGGACATCCTAATCAAATCAAAACCTCCTATAAGGCAGCATAATTTACTCTGAATTAAGGAGTAGATAATATACTTTGAAGGTAAGTGAAGCAGTGAGAAGAAAAGTAGTAGCCTGTTCTGCCCTAACCATCAGTTTTACTGTTGTTGCAATAGAAACAGTTTACACATGAAATCCAGTCCAAACAGGGAGGATGAATGCAAATATCAGACGCAAACTGAAACAGCATATGGACAGCAGCACAAAAATGTGTGCACAGGCCCAGCTTTAGGGCAGAGAAAAAAAGTTAACACTTTCTATTTTAATTAGCATGTACTAACATGATCTAAAAGACAGTACTTAAAAATGTTTAAGAAAATTAGATCAGAACATAAGCCTCCATATGCCTAATACTTAAGTATCTCCAGAGGATTTTTTACCACTTACATCTTAAATAATTTAAATATTTGAAACAAGAAGATGAATCCATATTTATAATGAACGCAGAAGTATTTTACTCAAACACATATATTAAGACTTGCCTGTAATAGGGATCTTGAAAGAACACATGGTGATTGTTCACTAAACTCACAGAAAAAATCCTAATTTACATTTAGGAGAAAAAAAGAAGACAATTCAGTTTAATACCCCATTTTCAAAAAATATATATATCTACACATACACACATTTACAGTTTTATACACACACACGCATTTGCATTTCTATATATGCACACACATATATACACAATTGTGTAAATACACCTACATTTTGTAAACACAAATACACATACATACACATAGCATAGCTTATACAACTAGTAAGAAAATAAGCATGAGTAATTTGAACAAAACAACATATTATGAAGCTGAAATCTCTTTTTCCCTGCAATTACTTGTTATTTAACAGAACAAAAGGTTTCTGAATTTTCTTCTTCAGATGCAACAATTAGAAGGATTATAGTGTAGAAAACATACTGTGAAACTGTTAAAATCACAATGTAACTGAACTAGGTATGTAACAAAACTGCAATGTTTCACTGGTACCAGATGCTTCATGCAAATGCTGCTTTAATTAATTTAATAGGAATTAGGAAGACAAAGATTTTTGCTTGATCTTCAAACTGATGTAACTGTGGCTCTTCTCTCAGTCAGTGAATGTGTGTATGGTAAAAAGCATTTCAAGCATTTAAGTGTCTTCTAATAGATGTAGGCAGCAACTGAGAATAACATTCCTTATTCAGAGAAGAACATAAACAAGTGCTTAACTTTATGCCTATTCAGAGCATACTTAAACAAACATGTATTAAGTGCTCTCATGTGTTACAGGCATATATGCAGAATACTGCTTACTGAATCTGAGAAAAACAGGAATAGAGCAAGGAATTATGTTCTGCTACTGCAGATGCAGCTCTTCAACCACAGACAGAGTTACAAGGAAATGAACTTGCTTGGGCTCTGCCACTAACATGCATAATTATCTAACAGATTGTGGGAAAAATTGGAGGTTTGAGAGGAGAAAAGGTCTTTGTCAAAAACAGAAAAATACTAAGTGTCAGGAAAGACAGAACAACAACGAGAAACACCAAAAGGTTTATACACACAACTCAGTTTTTTTCTCCAGTGAGCAACAGCATGCATATATGAAATGATTTTTTCAAGTTACATTTTAAGATCTTATTTTTGTCTATAAATAAGAAATATTGCTTACCAGAATACAGTGCAAATTAGTTAAGTTGACTACTTCACATACAGTTTTTATCCGGTCTATTAGTCTGGAAAAATAATTGACCATTTCTTCCCTTTTAATTATTTTTGCATATCGAGGGAAAGTTGGTGGCAGCAATCTCTGATTAACAAGAGGCTCAAAGCCCATCATAATAGGATGATCTAACGAAGTAGGAGGGGAAAGAGAAAAAAAGAAAGAAAGAGAAAAGGTGCATATAAGCTGTGTTTTCAGAACTCACTTCAAACTTGAAAGTCTAATACAAATTATTCAATTAGCCAAAATGAGCTTTTAACTGCCAGTTAATTTCCAAAGACGCTAACTACCCAACTGAGACCATGATTACTATTTAAAAAAACCCAGGCCTCAACACCTCAGCATATAATTGTACAGACAGTGAGGTGGTGTTCCCTATTTTAAAATGGCGTATACGCTGAAGTGCAATGGACTTAATCAAAAGTTCACATTATCTCTGGCTTTGAAATGACAGCACTGCTTCCAGGACAACCACCATTTGGTGAAATAATACTAAGATCAAACAATGCAAATCCGTAACAGCTTGTATAACAAATATTATTAATTCAAAGTAAATAGTGAATTTTTAAAATACGTGTAGATCTTAAAAGTTCACCAAGACAGCATATTTAAGAAAGGAAAAAAAAATGGTAAAACCTGATACATACCTCCTTTAGTGGTATCATTCTGTGCCTGGATACCATGATGCAATGAATTGTGGATGGCAGAAAGCAAGTCAGCTGCCTGAGTCATCAGTTTCTGAGCTTCTGCAACTGCACTCGTCTGAAAGGCAGGTAACAGTTATTCACATTATGAAGCAACATATTTTGGCTATAGAATTAATGCTAGTACCAGAAAAAAGAACGATATTAGAATTCTAATGTTGGTATGCAACCAGTTCTGGAAAAAAAACCCCAACATATTTTTGTGCAATAAATTGTTCTTTATATTTTAGATATCTATACATACATTTAATACTGTAATTTTTTACTGTGTAAGATAAGCCTTAACAATAATTACAACTGGAAGTCTAGTATACACTATATGCAAGTCCTCTACTTTTGATGGGGGGCAGGTGGGGAGCAGGGTGGTGTGCGTACAAAAAAAAATGCACAAAACTCTTCTGCAAAATGAGGTAAAACTCCAAACTGCAGAGAGGAAACAAATCTCCTGTCATTAGTAAATGCAGAATTATTGAGAATATAGACATACACAACCTATCAACTGAAATGAAATCACTACATGACATTAGAACATGTCCATTAGAAATCCTGATTCATGATCTGCTGACATGCTGAATTTTTTGATGTCCCATGAATCCAAATCTGTTAGCAAACTGGGTACCATTTAAAATAGCTGTCTGTAAAATCTAAAATCTTTTTTTAAAAATACCGGACTAAAAGACCCTGATGGAACTTAAAATGTTTGAAATCTCAACTCAAATTTAAACTTGGAAACTTTCTCTTAGAAAAAAAAGATGTTTAAAACCCCCTGAACATCTAACAGAAGCTGAACAAGATCTGTAATTCTGCATAATACATGCTCACGTATTATAGGATCCATAAATCTACTAGAAGTATATGCTGCTAAGCAGATCTAACTCAAATCAAAGTAGTCCATGATGTAGATAACTTATACTTTAAGTAATCAGACTTTAGTGACACTAAATTAATTGATGTTTGCACAGATCATTAACTAAGAGCAGTTAACACAGGCAGAATTTGGTTGTACCTCAGTGTAGATCACTGCCATGTCACAGTTCGATTTCTGATATAACTATTGGTTATACTCAGAATGCAATTATTCTCAACCATGTAATCACCTTTTCCTCAAAACTGACATCTATCAACGACACTTGCACCTGACTTTCAATTTAATCAAGCTCTTTTAAACTGTATAGTATGCAGCTGCTTCAACAGCAAAACATGTGGGAAAGACTCCATGCCACTTAAGCAAGAAACTTGTTTATTTCCTTATGAAAATGAAAATAATAACCAACAGACAGATATTTATGCTCATATAAAGAGAAAGCTATTCAAACAAAAGGCTTTGTCTTATGTAACCTGATTCTACCCTCTGCCTTAAAACATGCAGTTTCTTCCCCCCTCAACAATCAGGAAATCTTATATTCAAAAAAGCAAGCAAATTGCATGGAAAGCTGTTATATTCCTCTTATCAGACCAAAGAAGTCTAGATACAAATTCAGTATCACATGGAAGGAAAAGGTAACAATTCTTTAGAGATGGACACAACACCACCTGACGTCAGGTAACTCCACAGAAGTAGACTGAACACAAGAAAGAAAAGTTTTGCTCATGTGTGTGAAAAGAGTAATCCAAAACCCATAAATATTTTTCTTTAAGTGATCTAGAATGAATATTCTGTCTCTCTGCAAGGCCATGATAATGTCAGCTACTAACCCTCCCTCTGTTTTCTTTAAAAATGAACAAAAACTGAATGGTTGCCACTGTAAGGCCTTATCCAACGCTTTACCTGCAGCAACATCAATTCAAATCTACAGAATCTACAGAGTAATTGCTTGATGTTAGAAAATGAAAAATTAGTATTTCACAGGATCACAATGTGAACACAGAAACACCAAATGAACGTACCTCTTTTTTGGTAAATGCTATTAGAACAGTTAGTAGTACCCGGGTGAACTTGACTCTGCTGAACACAGCTAAACACTGTTGATGCTGTAACAAAATATACTGCAAATTACTATGCAATAAGCATTAAATCCTGAAACTTATTAAAAAAAGCTTTTATAGATTTATTGAAGTATGCTCTCTAGTCTTAAAAATATGTTACCTAGTATGATTCTGAAGAAAAATTATAGAATTTATAGAAGAAATCTGTACTGCTGTCAGAAAAGCACTAGCATAAAGAATACTAAGATAATTTGGGTAAAGTGTAACCACTGGCTGTACAGCTATTTCCTATGCAAAAGCCATTCAAATCTCAGCTTAAGTGAATAACCACAAATTATTAAACTCATTTTCTCTCCTTTTTGCTGAAGATTTAAGTTAAAAGTAGTTTCTGTAGAAAACAACATTACTGGGAAAGGAAACCTACATCCTTTCTGTATCAACCACATCAACTACATCAATTACCACTCTTTCTAGAAGGAGTTACACTGCTTTCCCCTTATCTTCCTACTTTCTCCCTGGACAGTGACACCGCCAGCAGCAGTAAAAGCTGCTGGAGTGGAACTGAGAAAAGGCGGCACAGCACAGATAAGACCACCTACTCTGCTAAGGGCTTCTTCTTGAGAGGTGGGTGTATAAATCGCAGAACTGCAGCAGCATCGCTATTCTGCTGTCGGGATCAATTTAAACAGGGCCATGTTTAAAGCACTTTATATATGACAGTAGTAGCGACACTGGTGACATATATTTCTCACAAGCTGTTAACTACTGATTAAAGTAATGATGTACTAATCCATGAAATCCAGGGAAAAAAAAAAGGTAAACAATTAATTACTTCAAGTTCAACTTCTGGATCTCTCTCTTCTCCTTGTCGACTTCGAGTGCTCTAGAAGGTAAAGGAATTTCAAATAATTTATTAGAAAATGCAAAGGGAAGCTACCGATAAAATCCCTTTACCCTCTCCAGAACATCTGTTAAATAACCCTAAAAATCACTTCTCAGGTTCAAAACCTCTTCATACATAATACCTCTTTATATATAAAACCTCTTAAAACATAATAATGATTCAAGACTCTTCTCCAGTAATAAGACTTATCTCAGTCCGTTCTGCAAATAGGCAAGGAAATTGTATGAACGTTTCATATTGTAAACTGTGGTAAAGGAACATGAAGTGACTTCTTTAACATCACAAAGTGTATCTGCATAAAAGCCAGAAGTTAAACACATACTTTCTGTGCCCCAGGCCCACTGTTGTCTTCTACATCATGATTCCACCTATTACTAATGATGCAACTATTAAAAGGTTTAGAAAAGTCTGAAGACTTCAGCATCTTTAGCTAGAAGGCAATCCACCAGCATGTTACACAAACCAGTACAGCAGTTCTTCAAAAAAAGCCCCATTTGATGACACAAAACCCCCGCATTTTTCATTATCCAACTCCCTCCCCCAAACCTATGTTAAGTACACTTGAAGTACAATTGACAAGGCAAACATGAGAAAAATACCTTCACTCGTCTTTGCATGTCATCTTCTACATCTTTTAGCATACCTGGAAAAGTCACAGTACAATTAAAAGCTGAGAAGCATTCCTAGGTACAACTACACCACTCAGAGGTAAAAGGTTTTGAGGAGAAATCAAGTTTTGAACATCAGCCAAAGACCACACAAAAAATATTCTTGTGAGGGATGGTGAGGATGTCTTGCAACTATAGGTAAATCAGAGTATAAACTGACTGATCCAAAGCTAAAGTGTTCACAAATATTCTAAAAATAATCAATGGAAAGCTCAAGTATGTACAAAAAGGCTCATATACATATGTAAGTACCTAATATCATAGGTATTCATAGCTTTAGAACCACCAGATTGCTTTTTCTTCAAAAGCAATCTGTTTAGATCACAACAAATTGTGAGGCAGAGAAGCAGAATTCAAGCAGTCCTGGATGAGCTCATGCCCAGCCACCTGACTGGACATCTCAAAGCACTTTTTCTGTTTGTCAGGCATTTAACAAATAAATAGCTGAACCTTTCTTTTCTTCAAGGAAAAGTAATTTGACGTCTCTTTTTACCAAGCCACCAATTTTCACAAGACTAATAAAAAACCTCAACATCTGAGATCCCTATCAATTCCTTAGGTTTGGTTGAGAGTAACCAACATGCTCAAAAGAGAAAGAGACTGATGAACAGACACACGAAAAAAACACCAGCTGTACCTGTAACTCTAAGATCTGTCACACTATTGGCCATTTTAAATCCGTAAGTCATTGACTGAAAATCTTCCTAAAAAATAAAAATCAAAGCAGCAATATGTAGTGAAACAGAAACAGTAGTAGTTACATTTTCAAGTTGGGCTTTGGGGTTTTCTTTTTGTTTAGTTTGTTGTTGGGTTTTTTCTTGTTTTGTTTCGTTGTTTGTTCGTTTGTTTGTGTGCTTTTTGTTTAACTCCACCAAGTATAGAAGTCCAGGTTTATTCTGCACAACTGAATACACCCATGGTTTGTGTGACTTTCCTGCCCAAATCCATCTTGGGGTAATTATTTTCTGCATAAATCCTTTATACCAGTATGCCCTTCATATTTTCATCAAGTGTCACCCTATCAAAATGTTACAAGAACTAGAGATGCAAAGTACTACTTAATCAATGTTAAATATAGTCGGTAAGAAATGACTTGTCCAAGCTTAGATGAAACAAAAATTTCTCTGAGCATGGAAAACCACACTCTGATTCCATTTCTAGATGGACATTTCAGAGAAAAGACAATCATGGTTATCTCAAGTAGATAAATAAAAAATTACACAGGAAGAAAATCACAAAACTGATTTTAAATGGTTAGCCACAAGACTTGCGTTGCTTCTTAAGTAAAATATTTATGTGACTCCAATATTCAAGCAAAATACAGAAAAGATCACGCAACACCTTCATTGAAGAGAACAGCATTTTAAAGAGATGAAGTATAATACTTTTAGGAGGATGAACTGCTACTCCTACAGCATCCTAGAGTCAAACAGTAATAAATTTCTCTAATATACTGGGGTTTTTTGTGTTAGGGAGCCTACATATAATCCTACATATATAACCATAGCAGACACGGAAAAACATACCTCCTCAAAAACAGCTGCTTTGTTAACCTTTTCTCTGGCAATATCGCAGATTTTTAGGATCCCTAGAGCAAAAGCCTTCATAGCAGGATCCTCTATGAAGTCTGGATTATGAATGTAAAGGCAAGTGAATACTGTCTGTGCCAAGGAATGTCCCTCTAACCATGTTATCTGGGGAAAAGAAAATTAAATGTTTTACTCATGACAACCATGTCCTTGTTTTTCTATATCCATTCTTTTTCCATCTTGCTGTGCTTCAGTGAGTCAAGTCCCTATCATGGCAACCTTCCATCTAGCAAAAAAGGGCAAGAGGTCTCTCACCCTTTAACCTTGGTCCATCTGCTGGCTGTGGCAGGCAGTACGTTACTAAACCCTAGAACACTAATTCTAATGTTGGATAAACCTGTTCCACAAAGTTCAGGTCTAATTTCTGTGACTCAGACATGACATTAAGTTAAGAGAACATCAGATTTATAAGCTTCCTTTGCACAAATACTGAATGAAAAATGCTAGTGGCTATGAAACAACTCAGCAATATTCTGCATGTCCTCTTCTACAATTTACAGCTTCTTTTCACAATCCCCTCTCTCTACTACTTTCATGCTGCTTTAAGTTACAGGGAAAGCTTCTGTAATTCAAACAATTATTTCTATCTTAAACTAGCATAAAACACAGTAGGATCAGATTTTTAATACGACCCCTGTCACTTTTCAAGAAAAAGGGAGAAGATTAAATACATTACACCATAACAAATATACAGTGACCTTTACTGTCTTTTTAGACTAACTTCATTTGAAATTTTGTTTTAAAAACCCCATAAATTTTATTGATGTCATTTTAAAGAATAACTGAAAATAATTCGTATTATTTACTGAGGAAATTAAGAAATATACATAGCAAAAAATTCCAATTAACAAATAACTGATAATTCACTTATTTTCTTTCTGAATGAATTTCAGAAAGAAAATTCTATTTTCTTTTCTTTCTTCAAAATACCCCTGTAAGCAGTGTCAATATTGCCTGTACAGGGATAAGCAATAGATTACTGTAGGTTACTACATACTCACTTTCCAACACAGTCAAATACCAATATACAGCAGGCTGGTATGTATGGTCAGCCACCATACATTTAAAAAACACAAATTACAAAACCTTTTTACATCATTCAAAATGCTACAAATTCTCCTTCATAATGATTTCTTTAATAAAAAATCCAAAAATCAAAATTATGCCTCTTCTAACAGACAATGCAAGTACCTAAAATCTAAATAAATACTAAGTATGTATTTTCCGCTTGGTGAATCTTTTTTTCATGAGTTCTACTGTTTTTTTCCTTTTTTAAACTGAATTAAAGGATTATATTTTGTAAGCAAAACCATCTAACATTAAGAGTAGAGAAATGCTTACCAAACAACAAAAACACGTATCCATTATTCCTACCAGCTCAGGTGAAGTGAGGTCCTTTATTTTAATGGTGCCATCCTTGGGGAAAAAAAAAAAAAGAAAGAAAAAAACCTAAAGACTATTGGCAAAATCCAACTTATTATTTGTACAGCCAAAAAGGAAATTGTTGGTTAAGACTTCAGAATATTCATGTACCACTAGCTTTATTGATCAGCTTCATAATGCGCCTCGAATTCTGAAAAACTTTCCCATCATTTTGTTGAACACTAACCAAACATAAAGCTATTCAAAGAGAAAGCTAAAATAAAATTTCTGATCTATAAGTAGGCAATGAAGGTTTAATACCAGTTAACAGTCAACACTTAAATCACAAAACAATATATATAGTCATAATACAGATTGAACAAGGAAAAATATGCAGGACCCATTCTTTGGAGACTGCTTTTTACACTACAGATACATGTAGAGTTTCACTCCCTTCAAGGTCAGGACCAAGAAGGCAGCAACCCTACTTCTTTCATTTTATTTGTCCAATGTATACAATTCTGCATACACTTTACATGACTTAGCCAATATTTTACAAAGAATTCTCTTAGTCCATTCAAAACCAGGTCCACAGTAAAAAAGTATTTTTTCCCGTTAGTGTATTATTTTTTCCAAAGTAACAGAAATTCTTTCAGCCTCCCTCCACCAGTTTCTCTTGACCAAGCATCAAAAGTTAATCATTACTGTCAATGTTGTTAAATTAGCCAGCTTCTGTTCAATGCTAATGAACTGCTAGTTTCATAAAGTGTTAATTTCCAGCTTTTGTAGGGAAGCTCATTTTCAGTCAGCTTAAAGAGGGACTAGCCGATACATTTTCATATAAACGACATATTTTGGGGAAGCACAGGGTGATTTGCAAAACCATTTCAGAAATTTATTTTGTGAGGTATCAATACCCAATAATTTCACACTACTTTTCACTGGAAGAGTTAGCACCATTGTGATAATGTAGGTAACAAAAAAGGTAAATATCACAAGATATTTCTTACTTAACTGTCCAACATAAAGAAGAAAAGATCAATTTTAAGTAAAGATTGAAAATATGTTGAGTCATGCTTAACTGCAATTTGATAAAACTATATTGCGCTTTTACAGACAATATAGGCAAAAACAAGAAAGTCATGCATACCTTAATAGCCTGCTCAAAGTTAAGAACCTTTCTATTAACTTGGTTTCCAATCATACCAGCATCCATCTTGGGATCCATCATTTCAATGGCAGACATGGCTTCAAACAGACCAAAACTAAGAACACCAATAAAAAAAAAATGTTCTGAATGCAATTGTTTTATATAAAACAGTCTTCACAAAGACTGTAAAAAAACACAATAGCAAACTGAGTACACTCACTACAGACAGTTCTCACTACAGACAATAAGGTAAGGTACGTGAACATTACTACTGATTTTCAGAGATCATCGTTGTCAGGAATTTGAGGATCTCTCAACAATTAAGTAAGAAAATAGATGCCTAAAAGTAAAACAAAGCTCTTAGCCTTTTATTAAAGCTGAAGAACACTCCTGAGCCAAATATGGCATTACTAAATCTATGTCAATCTATCTTGTTTCCACACACCTCATACCGACATAGCATCTTTTTAAAGTTCACATAACATAATAAACTGATTATTAACCGAACTGTTCTTTATAATACCACATCCAAAATCCCAAGTAAGATATGTCCCCCACAAACTAAAGACAATAAATATGACGCAGACTGGCAATAATATACATTTAATATACCAACTTTGTTTAAAATGGGCACATTAAGAAAACTGATAAAAAAAACCCAACAGCATGTGACAACAGATCACTTGTAGTTGGGGCATAAAAGCTCGCAGGAGAACCACACCAAATGAAGACTGGCCTACAGAAGAAAGGATATAGTGCCTCACCTTTGGCACATACAATATTAATCAGAACTTCTGCACAAGACTTTATTATATAAAAAGAGTCATTGTGTGTGGCACATTCTAATTCTGAAAAAGAAGTATCTGTTCTAAAATGCTCTTATGTATAATGTTAGACCTCAAAAAAGTTCTTTGATTCTACTGAGTAAATACTCGGTGATATCCTAGCACACTTTTTTAAGCAGGTTTGCATTTAGTAGTTCTGAGCTCTGAGTTTTAAATAAGCATTTTTCTCTTTATGGAAGTGAACAGACCCATGTAGCTAAACAATTTACATTGATCTTTAAAATATTTTAATGCCATTTTTTTTTCTTTTAAATATATTTTTTCTTAGTCTGTAATGCTCTCAGTTTCTGTTTTATCATGTGTCATGGTATAGCTGGCCCCAACTGACCAAAGGGGTATTCCATGCCATATGACGTCACGCTTAGTACATAAAGCTGCGGGAAAAAGGAGGAAGTGGGGAACATTCAGAGTGATGGAGTTTGTCTTCCCAAATAACTGTGATGGAGCCTTGTTTTCCTGGGGATGGCTGAACACCTGCCTGCCCATGGGAAGCAGTGAATTAATTCCTTGTTTTGCTTTGCTTGCGTGCGCAGCTTTTGCTCTATCTATTAAACTGTCTTTTTCTCAACCCATGAGGCTTTTTCTCCCTTTTACTCTTCTGATTCTCTCCTCCATCGCAAGTTGGAGGATTGAGTGAGTGGCTGCATGGTTCTGGTTGCTGGCTGGGCTTAAACCATGACAGCATGTCATTTTAGAGTTACGTTCAAGCACATGCATTGTTTATCCTAAACTTGTTAGTGACATTTGACACCAGCAATTTAAAAGCTTAAAAGTCTTTCTGGCATTTTTTTATAAAAGCATGTCCACATAAAATAGTTCAACAGGCCCAGCAGTGTCAACATCACTGAACATAAACACTATAAACTTCTAAACTACATTGATCAACTCAAAATGTAACGTTATACTGGCACCATGAGAAATGTTCAGTATTCATAGAGGTGCATCATACACGTACTGCTGAGGACAAACGATGTGCTGAATACTTCAACTCTTCTATTTAAAGTGAAAGCTGAAAAAAGCTTCGTTGATACCGCACAGCTTGCTTATTAGTAAACATTAACATATTTACACCAATCCTGTGTAAAAAACAGAACACAGGCATACTTACAGCTTGTCATGAAGCAGTTCCCCCAACTTCAGTTCTACAAAGGAACGGAACAGGATAAATAATTAGAATCACCCTTCTAGTGGAACTTTTCCAGGATAGTCTTGTCTCTCACCAAACTGTTTTATGTGACAAAAAAACAACGTGTCGGAAGCAAACCAAACATTTCTGCTCCACCTTCATTTCCTTTTACTTACAAAGCACTTTCAAAACTGGAAGGCTAAAAAAACCCAGTTGTTCACAGTCTTTCCTCATCCCTCTCTGTTATACCAACCGTTAAAGGGGTTTCAGAATTACCAAGTAGTAGCATTTGAACAGCCTGGAACACAGGGCAGCAGTTTTCTGTGCTCCTCCTTTATGCAGATGTCTAATTTTTTCCAGGGGAGTTTACTGAAAGGTTTGCTTTTCTTCGCTACTTTTAATGAAGCCTTCAGATGTACTTGATCTGTACACGAACAGTATATGACTAGCATACAGGAATCATTTGACAGCATAAGGAAATTGCGTTTATCATTATGTAATATTGTGTGCTGTAACTTGCAGTTTTGTATTTATTTTTCCCTAATGTCATCATAAGAAATAAATTCCCTGTCATGGCAAACTAGCACTAGTATTTAATAACAACAAAGGCACTACTTAAACGAATGCAACTGCTTCCCTGTGACCGGGAGGCACTGCATGTCCTCAGAAGCTTGGCCTTGTTTCAAAGACGAAAATTGATGCACTGACTAATTAAATGAATAAATCACTGGACCCTAAAGATTCAAAAATGTACAGGAAAAAACAAGAGTATTGATTTTGCATGGGTGAATGAGGTTTCCATTTGGCAGAAGAGACAGGAAGAATTTTTTGCAAAGAAAAAAAGCAGGTGCAAAAATGCACAAGATGAAAAACCATGACTTTAGAAATATAATTTATGTAATCTGGAAGACGAAGCAAGGTGAGCTTTCTCTGATATTTCCAACATCACAAGCAAGTTAAACAGAAGGAAACACAGAATAAATGTTGTGCATTCATCTGGAGCTTGAACCTGGCTCAAACTATTGCTTAGAACACCTCAAAGAGCTATGCTTAATCCTCCAAAGGATTCCAAGTTTTCTCAGAAAACAGGCAGTGCAACTCACCTCTACAAGCTTCTTCAAAATCCTCAGTTATATCTATCCAGCTTGTATTACTCTTTTCCATCTTGTCAGGCATCCCAAGTTCCCACCCTGAATCATCATCTTCTACTGAAGCTTTCATAACCATGATACCGCACCTTTAAATCTGCATCAGAGACACTGCACATTACGCACAAATTAGAGAAAGTGCTTCATGGGAGTAATTTTTTTTCAAGTATCAGGTAAGAAAGGGAGATTATGATTTCATTTGAAACAGCTACAATTACATAAAACAGCCAAAAAAACTTATTTATAAAAATTCTTTAGGGAAAAAAAAAAAGTTTTCTTATTCACCGTTCCTCTACAGCTAGCTTATAGGCTACAAAATCTCAAAAACTAATGTCCTGGTTTGAGCCACAAAGAACTAACTTCTGTTCTGATGCCTGGGAAAACTGCACTTTTAGAAGACTCTAGTGTCTGAATTTGTGAAAATATTTACTTTATAGCCAGGTAGGCTATGTGGGATTCAAAGTCTCAGTGTTTTCGAACCATGCCAGCTGCAGGGATGAGGAAGAGCAAGACCCAGGCACTTGACCCAGGCTGGCAACAGGATTATTTCATACCATGAATGTCACATTTAATATTAATTAGAAAGTTTTCTCTATAGTTCTCTCTCTCCCTCAATGGCAGCGGTCCACACAACTTCTCACCCTGGTCCCAGACCTCTTCCTCCTGAAGCCGTAGCACTCACAGGGTCAAACACTTGCTGTCCACTGCTGGGAGTGCACAGCTTCCTACTGATAAAATTAGCCGAGTATAATCCTTGTATATTTTATGTTGGTATCAGGATCAATACTGGTTCTTTAGTATTATCAATGTTAATTACTTAGTCTGATTCTATTAACCTATTTCATTTCAACCCTTGTGTTTCTTTCCCATGTGGGGAGGGGTCATCAGGTGACAGAATCATTGTCTAAATGACAATAAATTGTTATAATTTGACAATATATATTGTCAAACCGTAACAGTGAAGGACACAAAAACTTCAGCAATACAGAGGCATAATAAAGCGCGTACTGCCAAAATGGGAAATAACGTCAAGAAATCCCCTCTTACAGAAGATGCAGAGATCATTTTGTTTTTGTTTTACACCATCAGAAATATGCCTCCTCTGTGAAGGAATTAAAGAGGGCACTGTAAAACACTGACCACACACATTTGATATTCGTACAAAGTATATCCAAACAAATTTATGGAAATGGGCATATTTCCTCAGACTTCTTCAGCAGAATAGTAATATCAAAATTACGGTAGCCATGTTAAGCAACGCCAGACCCGAATATAATTTTTAAACTTCATGGACTGGTTATTTCGAACTGTTTTCACGCTTCTGCAATCTGACAGCACACAGGGCGGCCCTGAAGAATTTTACGTTTGGGCAGCCCGCCGGCCTCTGAGACAGAAGCAACGCTGACCCTCTCCTCATCTGCCAGCGAGAGGCACCGACCGGCCCGCGGAGCTCCACACGGCTTCATCAAAGCCGCCACGGCATCTTTAAACAAAGGCCTCCGTGACGTGGGACCTCCCAGGCCACGGTAATTAAAGGGGCAGGGAGGGAATTAAACGGAAGCCGTTCCGGGCGCTCCTTCGCCCAAGGAATGCTCGGCTTCCCTTCGCCCCCCGCCACCCCTTCCCAAGCGGCCACGGGGACTGCCGGGCTCCGCAGGCAGGACAGAGGAGGAGATACGTGGGAAATTGATTAAAATAAATGGAAATCACGCTTGAGGTTTCAGACGTTAACGCCCGCGCAGACAGACATCCCCCTGCATTCCGCCCCCCCCAACACACACACACCGGGTTCTCCCCTTCCCGCACGTCCCCCGTTCCCAGACCCACAGCCGTCTCGGCCCGCAGCTCACCGGGCCCTGCTACGGCACAGGGGCCGCTAGGCAGCCCAGCTCCCCCTGGGCACCGTGCACAGCGAGAGGCCGCCCGCTGGCAGGCCGGGCGGCTCCTACGCCCCACCGCGGGGCACCCGCGCCCCGCCCGCCGCCGAGGGCTCCCCCATGCCCTCCCCCCTGCGGGGCTGGCTCTGCCTGGCCTCGCTGGGGCCCTCACCCGCCGCCTCCCACGCCACTGGCCCGCTCCCTCCGGCCCTCCGAGCCTGCCCCGGCCGCTGCCGCTGCCGCTGCCGCGCAGGCGCCGATCCGCGAACCCGCCCCGAGGCCCTCCCGGCGCAGGCGCAGGGCTCCTCCGCAGCCGCGCATGCGCCCGCCGCCGCTGGCAGCGCGGAGCGGGGCGGAAGGGGAGCAAGGGCGGGTTGCGGTCGCGCCGAGGCGTTAAGGGTTGCCGGCTCTGCTGCGGTCGGTGCTGGTGAGGTTGTTCTGAGCCCCGCGTTGCGTGGGAAAGGCAGCGGGGGGAGCCCCGAGGGGACTCTCTGCAGAGCAGGGGCCCGAGTACGCCCGGCTCGGGCTGGGAGGAAGCAGACGGGGCCTGAGGCCTGGCGGAGCGCAGAGACCGGGGGCAGGCGGGATGGACGGGCCCTGCGGCTCAGCGAGGGCGCGGGGTCTGTCCGTAGGCCTGTCCCGAATGGCGTCGGTGGACTGCGGCTAGCGGTGGCCCGGCTCCGCCCCTTCAGGCGGCTGTGGAGCCGGCTGCCAGCCAGGACCGCGGCGCCTTGCGCTGCCCGGCGGGGCCCTTCCCTTGGTGCGGCGCTGCCCGCGGGGCTCGGGGGCTGTGCGGCCCTGCGGGTCCTTCTGGCGTTTTGCCGCCTGTGAAGTGCCGAATTGAAAGCTGACTTGAGGCGATTATTTTCTTTCTTTTCCCCCTTCTGTGTCAGCTGTTTCCTCCCCTTTCTTTGGCCCTCGCCGGTTTAACGAAGCCTGTCTGCTAGAGATGCCGTAACTCTGTTTCTGCAGAGGTTACCCCGATGTGCTGAGGATCTCTCCGTCGGGGGGAACCCAGTTTACCTCAGAGGTCGAAGGGAGCTACGTTTTTACAGCCTTGACTTCATATTTTATTTTTTTTCAAAATGCACAAACTGAATGCATCTGGTGTTTCTGGTGAAGATCACCAATGGAAAAGTGGCTAATGTGCTTTACTGACCAAATAGGGGCTAGTTTAAGTAGATTTTGCTTCCAAGGTTATGAGGAAGTAGTTAGATTTTAAAGTGAAAACGCAAACTTCATACGTTACCCTTTCTATTCACTCTGCTCGGAGTACAGAGCATTTGTACTTGGGAGGAAAAGCAAGAGGAGAAAACTCTGTGAGTTCCTGTTAAACCAGCACCTGCTTAATTGGGAAGAATCGTTAGTAGTTCAATGGCTGTTGAAATGTCTGGTGGTTGTAGCCCATATAATATTCCCTAATAATCACTTAGCTATGAAACAAACAACACCCCACCCACCCCCGATATTTAATGAAAATTAGTTTCTGAAAGAGTAGTGTGTTTGAAGTTTGTCACAGATGCTTCTGTTAGCAAACACCTATTTGTGTTTCTGAGCAGGCTGAATGGTAGCAATTACAAGCTGGCTTTTGTGAAGTAATCCTGGTGATCTCAGTCCAGTTCTCAGTAGACCAATGGATGCATCCTAATTAATTTTAAGCAATTATCATTTCTCTTGGCAAAAATACCAGGCATCAAAAATGAACAGCACAGTGGTTATGTGTGTGTGAAATGACTGTAGCAGTTTCAAAAGTTAACACATCTTCGCTGCAGTAACAAATTGAGTGACAAATCCCTAACTTGAGATCCTTTGTCTTGAGACTTGAGAACATCAAAGCACTTCAACCTGATACAATACAATGAAGTGCATTCATAGAGCACTGTGAAGGACTGATCTAACTAACGGTACATGTGATAGTCTCATGGGAACGTGCAGAGAAATAAAATTGCTTTTTACATACTTTTATGTTCCACATACACAATTATTTTTTGGGGGAGCCATTGTGAAAGTTACTAGTATTTAAAATGCCTTGTTGTATAATACAAAAGTATTTTTCTTAGTCAAGCACATAGTTTTAGGATCCTTGGTAGTAGTTCTCAATGTTAAAGAAGACAAAAGAAAAGCAACCTCCAGATAATTCTTGGTGGTGTCCAGAACATGTTGTCTGCTTTGTCCTTGGAGTAGATTAAACGTAAGAATTATGAAGAACTTGCTTCAGTGTTAATTATGAAGTACCTTTGTTCCTGTAATACAGCAGGAACATGTCATCATATACTTGACTTAAATAGGCTGCTTTGTTTAAGAAGACTTCAGCTAAGCATGTACCAGTTTAGCAAGTAGTCAATTGACTGCCTGCTATTTTTGTCTTTCTAAAATGATGTTACATTAATTTTGAACGTACTGATGTATTTTGTATGAGTTTGTAATAAAGACTGTCTATTTTTGCACTGCAGAAACTCATAGTAAAGCATTACAAATTTTTTAAGGATACTTAAGAGGAGAAATGAGCAAACTTGTCCTCTACTGTTCAGCATGAAAAAAAAAATTGTGTAAAAAGAATTTTGACCAACATAAGCAAAAAGGCATCTGCAGTCTTTGAAGTACTATTGCACAAAGGTTAATTAATCGAATGGAAAAACAGAATTTACCAGTAAGTTTTGCCTGTTCATAATGTATTCTCTTCATGCTCTAGATGCTATTCTTAAAACATGCTAAATAAACAAAGGCAGATTTAAAAGATAAGTCTCCCTTGTTTGCTGTAAGGATCAAGAATCTGAAGTGTAGAGTTACACATTGACCTGTTTGTACAAAATCACATCAGTTATTTATCATTTTCTGAGTAACACAGAGAACCTTCCTCTCCCTCCAGAGTCTTAAGTCTGTTGTGGGAATAGAGGTCACCTGCTGCAAGTTAGTTTCAGTTAGGTTTCCCCCCTGAAGCAGGTATCTCATAATCATTTTTGAAGATTATTCTTCACCTTTTGCCTTGCTTGATTTTTCAGGAACTCACCATTGCTTTGGATGCCCTTGTTAATGGAAGTAATTGGTGCAGGGAGAAAAGGAAAATGGAGATATGTGAAACTATGCAAATACTTTCATGAAGAGAAAGAAGATGACCTTCAGCTGGGCCAAAGTCTATTTCAATTCTTGCTGTTCTTTAATGTGCCTGTATGTGAAGGATTTTACACAGGCTATTCCAGATTAAGAGCCTGTTTAAAAACAAAACAACCTGAAAAACTGCCCCAGTTGCTTCTTTTTCACTAACAGCTTTATCCTAATGTAAGCTATCAAAATCTGGTGCACTGATGTAGCTAAAAATACCTGTGATAGTAGGCAGGATATGAAGAAGTAGCAACATACCGTCCTTAGTGGACAAATTAAAGAATATGCATGTTTTTTTTTCTTTAAACTGAGAGTATGTAGGTTCTTGTTTGACTGAAACATGTGCGTTTCACTCTAACGTTTGGTGTTGGGTTTTTTTGTTTGCTTGTTTGAATAAATATAAAAATTGCATATATAAATTAAATGTGATTGTCAGTCGGCATATGGAAATAAATGGCTGACTTGGCATGAGCTTTTGAAACGTGGCGCATCACTTGTCCCCTCCTGCCCTGAGAAACAACACCCACTCCTTCCCACCCCCAATCTCCAGAACACTTATATTAAAATATCCACCAGGGTACAAATCTATACATTCTGAATTACTCTGTGCAAAGAATATCGATGGGTTATTTCATTCGTAGTATTACAAAAGCAAGAATAGCCTAATGAACCACAGATGTGAAGTTGAACTGAAATGCTTTTGTATGCATTGAAACACACACTTAACAGAGTACAAAAGATCTTCTCAAAGGTGAAAAAGAACAGAGGCTATGTTGGAAAAGTACCAAGTGTTCTAATGGTTAGGGAGGAATGACATATCTAGAGATAAAGAGCCAAAAACAGATTCTCCAGTGTGTATGTGGAGACAAGTGTTGGCTTTCAAATAAGACTGATTGCTTTTCAGAGTTCAGGAGAGCTGGTAGCTTTGTTCATTATCTGGAACTGACTGGATATGTTCAGTACATAGGAGTATAGAAACAGGCAAGGCAGATTTAACTAGAACAGGTTAAGATTTAATAGTAAACAATGAGTAGACAGGTGATAATTACAAATGAACAGGATAGGATCTAATAATGCTTACACATTGCTACCCATTAAAGTATTTTGAAGAGTTTTTTCTTACTCTTCTCGCTTTTCCTGCTCCCAGTGGGGATAACCATGAACTTTTAAAATTGTGATTATTTTAGCTATACAGTCTGATCCTGGAAGCCATGGCGTACTGCTTACATAGGAGTAAATGTTGATTTCACAGACTACAAATATGTAGCTGGAAGTGGGGAGCCTGTATTTGTCCGAAAACTTGTGTCTGCATAAATGGCAGCAATATGTTACCCAATTCATTGCTTGTATTGCCCTGTCAAAAACACTAAATGCTATTGATCTGTGTAAACATATAAGCTGCCTTTGTAGCTTATGATGCTGGACACCTCTGATGTCCTTGCCTTTCCACATTGTGTGTAGATTGACATATGTTACTTTTTTCCTAAGTGTTTGGATTGTCCTGTTAGGAATTATATTCCTATGGCTGAATTCCCTACAAATGTCAAAATCAGAGACTTAATTCTGTGTGGAACCTGTTCTGCTCCACAAGGCAGTATTACTGTTGCTGCTATTTTCAGAGAAGAGTGCCTGGCTCCCGATCAAGCTTCCACTTAGCGGCAATATAATTTACCATCACCCTATTTTCAAAACACCACAGATTTATGATTGTCTCCAGATAAATAAAATGTTAGTTGTTTGCAGTAGTCTTGTGTGCCGGTTAAGATTTTACTTGAAATGTAAAATTTTGTGGAATCAAAAGAATAATGAACCATTATATTAACTTCATAGCATCAGATAAACATTCAGAATTGTATTCTGTTTAACATGATTTTTAAGTATATCTTTACAAAAGATTCAATGGATAAACTATTCACTTCTGCACACAATGATGTGTTCAAAACCAAACAAAGCTAGGGCAGATTCCTGCAGTCTCATATAAATAAATTGCATCTGAAGCGGTGAGAATTATTATGTAAATAAGAACAGCAGTGGCCGGCTATTGCATTTGTACACCAGAGTCAAGTTTGCTAAAGGTAAACTTGTTCTCCGTAGAAATAAATTCTAAACTTGGAATCACTTCATCTGTCCAAAATAAAAAGATACCTAGGTTCAATCACTTAATAGCCTTTAACTTCCCATAAACAGGTATTTTGCTAGTAAAAATAGGAGTTCTGCACACAACAATCTTTTGGGTGAAATAATTAAGAAAACTGCAGCAAAAAAACCAACAAACGCAACTTTTATCTTCTGCATTCTTTATTTACATTAACAGTGACAAAAGTTAATGGGTTTCAGTAACTGACAAAACTGTTTGTATTAGGCACGTTACTATCACTCATTTTTTATTAAATGAAATTACACTTTTTGGCAGTCTTAAATTAACTGGATCTACTGCTGTGTCCTCTTTTTTTTCAGTAGAAAATTCTCCTAACTGATTTATTTTTGTCATGTGCCAGGACACGTACAGAGCTGTTTAAAACGTTCTCTTCTTAACTAACTTAAGTAAACTGACCTTGACTTCAGTTTTAAAAAATCTGAGATTTTTATCTACACCCCCCTTGTTTGCTCTTTACTTGCCAGAGCCTGCCTGACGCCATTTTTGTCTTTGCCTGAGTCATACTTGAGTTTATTCCACATCTTCTGCTTTGCTTTAGACAAAGTTATGCATTTAAAAAAATTCTATGAATAGAACTTCACAGAAAACTTGTAGCTGTACTTTTTGCTGTTTTAAAAGTACTGTCTCTTAATCATCGTCCAATGTGACTGCTGTTATTGAACAAGACTGTTCCTACTGGTTCCTAATGTGCTGGTAAATTCCTGCATTCTGATTATCTGCATTCTTCGTGTTGACGCTAGATGTAAGGTTGGAGAGGGAGGAATCTTGCTTCCAAATACATGTGTATTTTCTGATCGCAATCCATAGGTTTACAAGTTCCAGGAAGCATAATTAATGTTGAATTATTTGCTGGAGAAAGACGGAGTGGACAATGAAATCAAGGACAACTGGTTATATGCCTTTATCCGTTCATGTTAATATGGTGGGGAGGGGGTTTAAGAAAATGTAATCAAGCTTATTATGAATAAGTTGTATGATAATGGACTACAGAATCTGTCATACCACTTTAAACTTGAGTTAACTCCACCAAAACTCTAGTTGACTTTCCTGATTTAATGGTTACAAATTGGCCGATGCTAGTTAGCGAGACACACTGTATTGAACCAGACCCAGAATGGAGGGCTGGGACCTCGTGTCTGTCATAGCTAGGCAAAACAGTCCCCTACGCCCGACTTTTGTTGTTGCTGCTGACCTGCCAGTAAAGCAGCGTTGTTCTGTGTCAGGAAGGTAGATGTGTATGCTCCCTGCACAGATCCTCTGTAGACCGCTGCATGGAGGATAAGCAGAACTTACCTTTCTAACACTCTTAACACCATCTGAGTTAATGGAGTAACAAGCAGTAACTGTAAACAATTCTTCAGGTGCATCAGCCCTAAGGAGTTACCAACGGTCACCCCAAATGCACAGCTGCTTCCTAAACTGTAAAAGAGTCTTGGATATCTTTGTTCCTGTTTTTGTGAGTGTAATAAATTATGGTGTGTAAGACAGTGGTTGCAAGTGCTGTAGCCAGGTGTATGTATTTTGAAAGGCAAGACGCATAGAAGTGTGTACAATTTAAAGGAACTGAAATCTGCTTTTTACTGAGTAAGAATTACAATGGGTAGCTCCATGGTTACACGCTGTTATTGGGAAATGAACCTCGCATATTTCTATTAGGGATCGTGCCTTGGTCATTAGCTATTATTGGTAGAAAGGAGATTTGAACGAGACTTCAATTTACTGGCCTTCACTAACGGGTTGCTCCTCCTTTGTAAATTTTGTAAACTATCAGTATAAGGATTTGACCTCGGAATTCTTAGGAGTTTCCTTTCTTCATTTGAGGGACTTCATGAAAAAGGAAATGTTACTTCTTGGTTGTTAGAGATTAACACGTCTCAGGGACGGAGATTAAATTGCCAGCTTGCAGAAGTCATCAGTGGTACCGAGCGGCTCAAAACCGGCCACGCAAGAGGTTAATTTGCCATAAAACGCAATGGCATTTAAGTGTTAAAAGTGAACTAGTTATTTCCCTTTTGCAGAGATCTGAAGTGGAAGGAAGGGAGAAAAAGAATGAAACCTTTAGCTTTTACACCTGGCTAACGGGAGTTTTTTCACGTCCTCCAGTGCCTCCCCGGAGCCCTGTGCAGAGGGATCTGTGGCCTTACTGCAGCTGCCAGTACTCACCTGCCGAGACGCCGGGGCCGCGCGGGTTCCGCCGGGCGGGGGAAGCACCACGGCGACACGGGGAGCGGCCGGCGTCACGGGTGCCGCTACCGGCGAGGCAGATCCGCGGGACTTTGTCACGCTGGTTCCCCCGCTCCGTGCAGCCGCCGCCGGAGGCAGCTCGCACCCTCCTCCTCCTCCTCCTCCCTCGCCACCCGGCCCTGCCCGCCGGCGCGACGCCTCGGCGGCCGCAGGGAAGGCCGGCAGCGGCGGCGCCGCATCCCAGGCGGGCCGGGAGAAGGCAGCCCAGGTGAAGACCTTCCAGCCTTCTCCCCGCAGCCGCCGGCGCCGCTCTGCTGCTCTCCCTCCGGG